>JAQGAB010000935.1:0-20438 GCA_034696565.1 Isotomurus graminis | reverse complement strand
CTGGACTGGAATTACTCCAAACTCACTTTTCTCTCGCTCCATTCCAGTCCAGCCACTCAAACTCCCAATGGTACAAGGATGGGTTCGTCCCTTCCTAGGACGGGCGTGTCTCCTCTTACGCGTTTCTCATGTCGCCTGAAGAAATGCAAAGGACAGTATATATGCAGAGACTTTTAGTGATTTGATAGAGCTACGTGTTGCATAGAACCACATATTGATCCTATTAGCTTTTGTGGATCATTGGATGGAGAAGGTTTTTAATCTGCCGGTTTCTGCTGCTAATACTATGAAAGTTATGAAGTACATAAGAATGTCGTCTGGTAGTTAGAATCCAAGAATATTAGTACTAAAATTGATAGGTTTTAAGCGTGGTTTTTAATCAAAGGAGCCCTTTTCATTAGAATTTGTTTGCTGGAGATAAAAGACATTATGAAGATCAATCGATCACAAATCCCTTTGTGAGGGCGGAAAGTACAGGTTGAAAACGGAGTAGGTTATTGTGAGTCCAAGAAGTGTTCCAGCAATCACATCTGCAGATATTAAGTTTAGGTGTTTTAGATTTCATGAACAGAAAGTTAGAATGTATGTTAGTTAGTATGCAATTAGAGGCTTGTTAACCTTCATAATGATGTTTGTATTCACATGTCCTTGAAATAGCAACAAGAGCTGCTATCAGTAACGGAATGAGTTGCAGGAGATACTTCCAACTCTTACTAAATCTGCCTGGATTAGGTTCAAGGAGTCGATTAATGTAGAGTGAGATGAATCCCATGATGCAGAAGCTCACTGTAATGAGCACGAAGTTAGTTTAAAGTTATCAAAGGGTCATCAGACGACTCATTGACAGAATGTCTCATTAATATTTGCATACTTGCAGCATGTCCACTTGGGAAACTCCGTCTTCCGTCCATCGTTTTGTGATCATTGCCTCCGTTAATACAAGGCGTGAATGCGTCCCTGTGACTCATGTAGTCTGGACCGTAGCACCTGCTGAAGAAGTCTGGTCTGGGTCGACCTATAATTTATAACATGTGAGGTTTACTTAAGGAAATTGTTGTAATTCTATTTTGCTTGCAATAGAAAGGCTTCCACGTTCATACCTACAGCAGCTTTAACCATATTTGTGATGACTCCAGTTAAGGGTAAAGCTAAGGAGAGAGATGCTGTGGCAGCTGACGCTGAAGAAATTTTTCTGTCGATTCCGTAAGCTATGAGGATCACTGCCACACCGGAGACCATCAAGGAAGTCTGAGAGAGTTATTGAAGTTACCGACTATTTACGGTAGAAGTAATGGGAAATATATTTAGGTAATTAATAGTGTTACGGGATGAAAGGCGAAGGATATGAAGTTGCTAAAGTACACTTCGTAAAGCGTTGTCGGAGGTATTGAACCTTTGGTGGGGTACTTGTACATCCAAGCCTCTTGTTCATGAATAATTCTGTGGAAGGGAGGGGTAACCTCCAATATGCTGAATGGGAGAATTAAATCACAAAATGATTCATGAAAAGCGTTTATCTAGACGAGTTTGTTTTAGTTTTAACTTACAAGAAGACTATTAAAAGACCAATTCGAATGAATATCTCTTTGACAGTCCCTCCATTTAGTTGATTTAATATCCCTCGTGCGGTTACTTGATCATCCATTTAGTAATCCTGATAGATTCTTAGAGCTTGGAACTTTATATTATTATTATGATGAAGTACAAAATGTGGACTCAGGAATTCTCCAACTTCTGTCCAGAGGGAAAAGTAACTCTACTTGTAACAGGCTCCTGGAAACAGGAAACCCTTCCAGGCCTTCCACAGTGCTGTTGTCAGGTGATCGGTATATATCCATACCATTCATAGTCAATGAACACGATAATATTAATCACGAAACACTTGGTTTTCAAATCGAGCACCTCTAGACAGGAATATATTTATTATTGATTTATATTCACTTCACTTCTTACTTTTATATAAACTGTATTTACGGTTTTATATTACATTGCTTGAATAAACTATGCCACTAACTTGTTCATGTAATTCTAAGATTGAAACCTGCAGCCACCACTTTGCTTAGTAGAGTAGCGAGAAAATGCCTCTCATCAAGTTCTTGCGATGGTACAATTTTAAATTGGGCGAAATAGTTATTTATACAAGAGTTAATTTCACGTTCTCCTACAACTAACACAGATGAATTGGGGGATTGGTTGGCTAAGGAATTAGGGCTTATTGGAATGTTCTGACCATCGCATTGTAAAGCTTTCCATCCCCATTCACTCCAGTCCATGTCACCTTTCCTAAAATTGGTTTTGGCAACCCAATAAGAGAACATCCTCAAACATATTTCCCCTATCAAATACACGGCTCCCTTAGTTGTGCAAATGTCGAAGGAAAGTCGACGGTGGTTGAACAGAACATCGTTTTCAGTAACTTTCTCTGCTACAATAAGCTTTGCGTACAACAGATTCCTCACTACGTCTTCGTTAGTCAATCTGGTGATCGTTTGGCATTGAATAACAATTTTTTCTGTGTTTAAGGACGGAATCAAAATTGGGATGTGGGGATGAATTAAATCTGAAATACACGTACAAAAGTATTACCTTGCTTGCAACGTTGCAACCTTATTACTTGGCGAACAGTACTTTACAGTTTAATATTTTAGTGTCTCCTCTTACCAGAAAATTGTTCATCGTTCATTTTTAATTGCCCAGAATTAGAACAAGAAGTATTTTCATTGCAGAAATGCATAGATTTGGATTGGGATGATATTGGTTCCTGCTCACAGTTGGAAACATCCGTTTCTTTCCGCTCTTTGGACAAGTTTCTTATCACTGAAACGGGAATACTAGTTTGTTTGTTGAGTCTGGTTAGGATTTCACTTTCATTGGAATGGGATCTGGTTTCGGGTACTTTATCCAGGGTACACGACTTCACCTGTCCTTCTGGATAGGATAGGAGACGAATAATTTCTCTCTGATGGGATTTGGAAGTGCTGGAAACCTTTTCCGTATTGATTTGATTTAGTAATTTAGATTCTTTAATTGTACTGATCGGCAACTCGTCCCGAACCGTAATTTCTTCCTGGTTAACAGCCGTGTTGGGAGCATGCATAGTTTTACTAACTATTACAGTTTTGTTCTGCAATGCACGAGGGGCAGTAGCAGTTAATATTGTTCCAGGCCCACAGGATGTCTGGGGAAGTGTAGAAGTAATAACATCTTCAGCTTTCTTTGCGTGGTGTCCTAATTCTTCTGAGTTCTGAACTCCTTTCTTATTGGAATTCGTCATGATGTCATTTAAGATCGAATTGGTTTCCAGACAATGTGGATTTGGATTTTCTTTGGCATGTTGAGGGTTGTCTTCTATGACATCAATTTGATTATTCAGAAGTAATGAGGGATTCGTGATAGGAAAACTCAACTCGTCAACTATTGAGATTTGTTTGTTGCTTTCGTTTACACGTGTATCCATAAATATTGGAACTGTTAAGTCGACTTCTTCGGTAGGAATATCCTCAGTTGCAATTAAAGCTACAACGGAATTTTCACTGGAACTTTCTCTCTTGTCACTGTCACCTTCTCCATTTACGTGCTGATCTTGCAAACTGTTGACTGAAGGATGAACATTGGAGTCTGTAGAAGTATTTTGAGATAACATAGCAGACTGTGCATTTGAGAATGAGAAGTTGTTAATGTCGAATCGAGGGTAGTATCGATATTCTTCTGGGTTTAGGCTTCTTGGATTTCCGGTTGCATGATGGTTTAATTGTGCATAACCGTTCTTTTCATGGGGTTGAAGGTGATTCAATCCTGTATTAGTATGAAAACCAACAGGACCATTTGTTCTGACTCGTGGTTCGAAGTTTTCAACTGGAATTTTTGCTGTATTGGAATAGACTTGATTTGATGGGAACACTTGTCCGTCAATAATCTTATCCGAGTTCACGCTGAGTCCTGGAACATCTTGCGACAAACTGTGCATTCTCTGAATCGGGTTTTTGCTGTTGTTTGATCTCATATTCAATGGATTATTATAGGGATGAGATGGAAAAGAATGCATTCCAGAGTTCATGTTGAATCCACGACAGTTATTGTGGTCTTCAAGATGTCTAGGGGGGTCAACATTCCTTGGTGCCTTTCTGCCGTGCTGCCTGCTCTTGTGGGAACTTAGACCACCTTGATTTGTCTGTGCTAAAATGGGCTGACCTACTGTCTGTACTTGACATCGGGAACTTGGATGACAATCACGTAAGCACATGGAAGGTCGTTGAGTGTTTTGGTCGTGCACCAAGCGTCCGGAATTCACAAAATGCATCGAGTCAGTTGAGTGATACGGATAAGAATTATGGACAGCTGGATGTTTGTGATGAGTTGCAGTTCGCTGTTCCATATTTTGTGACTGTTCCATGATGTTCACATTTGTTGGTGGATGCACAGGATGCTGCAAAAATTGAGCTGGAATGTCTACTGAATTATCCATTGTGCGACAACCAGGAGGGATGAGAAAATTTGCGGAAGCATGAGAAGGTGTTGGAGGGTGCGGATAATTGTGCATGGGAACACTTTTGTAAGTCGGTTGATGATTTTGGTCATGGGGTCGCCTTATTTCCATGTTGTTCCAATTCCGTTGCGGTGTTTGGGACAATTGTGAGTTGCTTGGGATCAAATAGTATCTTGCTGGGAGGATACGATCCTCTTGACAATCGTAATTCATCATTGGAGCAGGTAAAATTCTCCTGTAGTGTTTGCCAACATGGGAGTCGCTGATCTGCTGGGGAGTAGAATATTCTGTCCGAGATAGATTCAGCGGCTTAAATTGCTGGATTGGCTGCTGCTGATTCACCTTTGGACTTGGAGGATGAGCTGAGTTTGAGTTTACTCTGGAATTTTGGTAAAACTGAGAACCTTCCTTATTGTGCGACAAATTCACAATTGCTGGGATGGCTGACATTGTTTCTACTTTGTCCTGCTGAGACGTTGTAACTGATTCTGTACCTGACGGCATTATAGGAATGGTCTGTTGATTGCGAGCTAGTTCAATTAGTTTTTGATACAGGAGAGTTAGACTTTCCAAGTCCAAAAGACTGTCATGTGACGGATCTTTCTTTTTAGAACCGGTACCTTGGTTAGGAGATTTCGGATCATCCTTTTCATTTAGAGTTGGCAGATAGGAAGTCGTTGTCGACGGACCAGGAAGTTTTAACACTGAATTAGTCATTGGATCATAAACTTTCGGCAATGGAACTAGTGGGGGGGTAGTGATGACACTTTGCTTCTCTTTCTGGATGGCAGGAGTAAAGCTAACGTTATTTTCGAGTTCTTGGACATTACTGGGAAGGTCTTCGATGATAGAATCTACAGAAAAAGAACTTGTAATTGTTTCTGGAGTTGCGTCTGGAGATCTTTGGAATTCCCCAGCAACTTCCTGTCCAGACACAACATGTCTAGAAATGTTGGGTGAAACAGACTTGTACAATGAACTGGATGAAGACGATCTTTGATACTCTGGGACACATTTAAGATTATTAGAGAGCATTGTTACTTTCTGAATTTCGATTTCAGATAGATTGGCAAGCATTGCTAAAACACCTCTGCTTATGTCTGTGGTTTTGCTTATCTCAGGTAGTGTTGTACTGTTTGAAGACGGGTCTTGTGTTTCATAGATGAGTGAGGGATCGACGCTGGGTCTGTCTGAGTTGACTGTGCTTGCGTTTGACTTGTAAGTCTCTCCTGCAGAAAAGTTCGGTTCATTGTGAAGGTTCGCTTGACAATGATCGTACCTCCGGTATTTGTTCATCGCAAACAGTCTGGAGCCTCTGGACACTGTCCTTTTTGTTGGCAATGAACCAGGAGGTGTCAAAGATGAGTAGTTGGAAGACGGTACATTCGGTTTTGTGCTCTGTGGGGTAGGTGGTTTCCTGGTACCTGGTTTAAAGGTAGCTGAAGGAAAGCTCAGGGGAAATCGCTTGTCAGATTTGCTGCCATTCGCCCATTCACTTAATTGTGAAGAAATGGAACTCGAACCAAAATTAATGGATAGGAAGCCCGCACTTGTAAGTACAGCGTTAGACAGACATTCAATAAAAACTTCATCCGATTTAGAAAAAAACATTCTTTTGTGCCGGTATTTTCCTGGTAATGTCTTGACCTTGACAGTGGAATTTCCAAGTACATTAAACCACATATCTTCGCCTTTTGATTTCAATAAGGACAAGTAAAGATCGATTTGTTCGTATACGCTGTTCTCGTACAAGTTGAGGTCTATGAAAACCCCTGCTGGTGATGAGTGATCTTTAGACCCATTTATCTCATCGGACTCGGCACTCAGCTTATGCACAGGGATTTGGAAATGTACTTGCTCAATGTGACGTCTGAAATCGATACTGACAGGGATTCTTTCTGGACAATACGGGCAGCGAGTAGTTCTTTGTGGAGATCGAAACTTGTGTCTTTCTGAATTGTGATACGAAAAGTTGTTTACCCTTTTCCGTGAATTCATGAATACCCAGCGCTCATTGCAGATCCAGCAACGTCGAAATCCATGAGATTTCAAGCATCGAGACGCATCTCTTGGGCACGTGTACCACCGACAGCATACTAAGCAATTACAGAGAACCCAGAAGTCATAAAATAATCCTAATTTAAATAACTTCGGCAAGCTACTTAAGTAATCTCCAAGCGTGTCACTGTCCTCAATGGGCGAAGGACTTGGACTGGGAATCTGTGTAGATGATTTCAAAATGGTTTTTGAGATGGTAGGCGTCACTGTTAACTCTTGAGATTTTTCTTGATTGTCTGTTTGTGGCGAAAGAAATTCATCCGTATCGCACAGGAAATGGTAACCTGACCGGGAATGGAGGAAATGTCGCTCATAATCCAAGGATGATATATCCTCAGAATAATCATTCATATCAGATGTTATCGGATTAGGAGGAATTTGGGGTGCCGTAGTTGAATTATCAGTGCTGAAGGATGTGTTCATGTTCAAAAAGTTTCTAAATTCGGATTGACGGGGATTAGCTACTTGAAATTGTATCGAATTGTTAAGCTCGTTTGACTCATTAAAATTTTCTAATGCATGTTGCTGATGTAATTGTGCATCTGTAGTTTGGGATTCGGGAGATATTTGTTCGTTTGCTTTTTCTCCACGATGCGTAAGTCTGTCCGCTTCGCATTCAATGACTGGAATATACCAGAGTTCAGGTAATGCAGACGCTGTGTTTAACGCTGGATTGTTATCAATTAAGGCTTCTTCCTCGCTACTGATATCTTCAAACCAAGTTGAAGTTGAAGATTTGGCAGTTGTCTCCAAGTCTGAAGGTTGAGCTTGAGGAATTGTATCCTTCTTAGCTTCCGGTAAACTGTTGGGTGATTTTTCATGTTCATCCGTCTTGGAAGATTCAACGACTTTTTCAGCATGAGTATCACATGCCACTTGATTGTGGATAGCTGGGATTACAGATGTGGAGGTTTCATCAGCAGATTTTCCTTCTTCACTCTTATCTTCTGTGATTCCGGATTCAGGGATTTTAATGTTAGAGGATACTGGAGCTTCTGCAATTAATTTGGCAGGTAACTCTGCCGTATTAGTTAATTCTTGCGACGAGGCTTGAGTTTCCATTAAATCGGCCTGAGTAATTTTAGCATCGACATTTTGTGAAGTTTCTTGGGAAAGACAGTTACTCGTATCTGGTTTGTTGATGTCCTCGACTTCTTTGCCTTCTTGTTTCTCATGTTCATTGCATATTTCATAGTCTTCGGGGGTAACAGTGATCCTGGGTGAATCTGCTGCGTTTGGGTGTAACGCAGTCACAGACGTTGAGGTTGACACAGTGTCTGGTGTTTCATTATTTAGACACCGATCAGTCTTCGAATCATCGACACCGTTAGCAGTTGCTATTGAAAAGCCCTTGTCCACAAAGTCTTTCTGGAGTGTACCTTCAAATGCTTCGAACCCTGATGGATTATCGAGTTCCTTTATTTCGTCTGCATTTGAACTTGTTTCCTGTAAGAAAAATAGACACAGTGAGTTGTCGCTCAAACGATAACTGCATTGACTCAACTAACGAGGATACATGATAGCGTGTATATCATCTTGGCTTACTTTGTTCAGTGTAACTGGTGTTGTTCCTTCCAATGCGTTGCTGTCAGGATCTTGAGCAAACTGCTTTCTCCAAGGAAAAGAATCAGCTTCCTTGGAATTTGTTTCACATACTTCGGCCAAATCTGTATCTTTTAATTCCAACGATTCTTGTTCAATTGCAGCTGCTCCCAAATCAAAATCTGGGTTTCGCATGTTCAACATAGTTGTATCCTCGTCACAAATGTCAGGGTTAACAAGGTCACCCCAGATTCTTTTGCGATTTCTTCTACGTCTTGTAGTATTGTCGAGTAGGCTTGAAGGATCAGCGTCTGGATCTGAAAAAGAGTCTTCCAAATCTATTTCTTCCTTAATATAAAACTCATCCTCCGAATTGTAGCTTTCTTCTTGAGAATCATCGTCTTTCTCGTTTTGAATAGGAGGTGAGCCTGGAAAAATTGTATTTGCATCAAGTTGAGAAACTTGTGGACCAGGCAAGTTTTCCATTAATGGCTGTTCAGCGTCCTTCACATGTTCAGGAATGTTGGATCCTTTCACGTAATAAAAAATCCCTGTATTGTGACATCATTAAAAAGCCTAATTTTAATGGCAAATTGATTTACCACTGCCATCGTTGCTCTGAGCTGATTTTTCATTATTATTGATTCTCTGCAAATCCTGATTGTGATTTTCAGATAAAACCTCCGCGTTCTTCTCAACAACATCTTCATGCTTGTCCACAGATTCTATTTATATTTGAAAAGAACGTAAGTAATGAATAAATATTATTAATTAAATTGAATTATTTACCATTATCATTGATAATTTCCGCTTCCTTATAATCATCATTGTAATCTAATCCTTCGTCACTGCTCACTTCAGAGCTATAATCACTAGGATCTGTTAAAGTTCAAGATTAAGTATAGATAAATATGCCTCAATTTTTATTTCTTAAGGAACATACCTCTTGGTACAGATTTCATACTTGCTGTTACATCCTCACTTTCTACACTGTCGCCTAAAATTAAATATTTTTTACGTATAATAAATCGTTCAACACAGAAGAGTAAAATGTAATTGGTATTCTCCATGCGCATTCAAAGAATAAAGAGAAAGCAAAGGTAGCATAAAACAACTAAAAATTACCATTAGCTGTAAACACATTGTCGTAGTAGGGCAAGTCAGACTCATTATCAGATTGTGCGTTTACATCGATTTGAGACCAATTGTCAAAGCATAAATCTTCATAATCACGGAAAATGATTTCTGAAGAAGGCAAATTAAAAACTAAAGTGCAAAAACGAATAAAATCAAAGTCACAATTTGAAGGATCATTCAATCAAAAAGTAGTGCTTACGGAGATCAGATTGATTATCCTTTGGAGATGCTAGTGTTGATGCACTTTGTTCACTATCCTGGGATGTTTCAGAACTATCGGAACTCGAATGATCCTCTTTGGAGACTGCTGCCGACTTAGATTTGAAGGTTTTTGTCTTCTTCTCTCGTAACGAGTATGTTTTATTTTCTATTAGAATTCTTCCTTTGGGAGTGTATGGCAAGTCTACAGACAAGAAATAGGTAATAAGATTATCAAATGTAATCACATTCAACAAGCAAAAGCTCGTATGAATAAGTGAGCTACACACCTTGTTGATTCATCGATAATAAAAAAGAAGTAGATTTCACTCGCTTTCGCTTAAGTGTTGTTGCAGACTTTCTAGGCGATGTATATTTGCGCTTTTCATAAGAGTCATTGGCTGGAAGTTTTACCATAAGCAATTGCATATTGCCTTTAATTTAATTTGACTTTATTTATAATTTGTGTAGGAAGCTGAGCAAACTACCTTCTACTTCTACTCACCTTTTGCAGTAGGAGAAGTATCAGACTTGGATGATGCTATATGATTCTGTTGTGCTATAATATATGACAGCATTCGCGTCATTGTAAAAGAGACCAGTATGTAGGAGAAATGGATAAAAATATATTGTGACAGCATACTTTTGTGTCGATCTCTTCGTCTGTGATTATACCAAGATGGTTTTAAACAAGAGAAAGGGAGACTGATCCACGTATCAGTTTTCTCCTTAGAAGAACCTGGCGTAGGCGTATTCATAGCAAGGGGAGTTTTATCCTGTGTACTGTTTCCTCGAAGCAAACTTTTCGAACTTTTCAAGGTAGAATCATCCATATCTGTGCAAGAAAAGCTTATGAGAGCTTAAAGATGAGCTTATTAGTATTAATAAGTAATCAATGAGTTGATGGAAAGAATAGTGATAATGGCTGATTATAATGTTATATAAACCATTTGTGCAAAATACCTGGGACTTCAAGTTCAAAGGATTCGAATTGCTCTTCACCACCTGAAGTATTGTTCGACGGCAAAGTAACCTTACCGGAAATGGCATCAAACACCACACTGTTCCCAATAATGGGGGTTAGAGTAGGCGGACATGGAAGTGTAGAGGGTACATTGTCATTTGAGACTTCCAAGGGATGTGGAAATGAAGCCGAAACCGAGTCGGGACAAAAAGAGTTGGTGTTCTTCTGCAATGAAGCTTTCCCAAGTCGAGTCTCAACTTCTGTTTGCTCCTGTGGAGAACTTAACACTCTTCCAACCCTGTTGTCGTTTCCTAAGGAAATCATTTTAGATTAAGTCATGCATCTGGAAAATAAATGAGACTCGCATCAACTAGTTACCTGATTTGAGGAATGCTTGGTGGTGTGTGTAATTTTTTGTTGACTTCAGCTTGTTGAGTTTAATGTGTGACTGCTTTGATGGACATGGAAGGGCGTCTTTCGTGGAATTCACTCTTGTGACAACTGTAAGAGACAGGTGGGATTTCTTTGGTTCTGAATTCGTTGGACCTAGATGCATAAAAGGAACAAGTGTGTGATAAGTGCAATAAATCATGCAAGAATGTGTCTTGTAAACCTTTTGCAGCAGAGTTAAGTGAAACTTCAGTTTTTACTGTGGAACGGGTAGGTCGAGAAAGTGGTGAGTGAACATTTGAGTCGAGGGGATGCTGCTGATGCTTTCTCGTCCCGTTTTGTTCTGCCTTTTTCACGGTTCCTTCTTCATTTGCAGGAAGGATGGGTTTATTTTGGGGTTCACAGTTCGTGTCAGAAGGTTTCCTTTTTCTGCCGTTAGTATTCGGATTATTATTTAATCTAATTTTGACTTGTACGTCTGGATGTACATCCTGTCGATGATTTAGTGAAGAGTTGGGGTTGGGTAGGTGAGACGAATCTGTGGTAGGCCTATTTTGAGTCGTGGCTGATACAATTTGTTTAGGTAATCCCGGAATTTCAAGAGACGAATAACAACGACGAGGAAGAGGTGGAATATTTAGATGTAGAAGGTGTGATGATTGAGAGACACAAATGTTAGATTGTCCTTTCATTGAGCTGGTATTAAGAAAGTCCTCATGTTTTACTTTATTTCGGATTTGTGAATCTGTGGACTGTTGAGTGGGGGTGTTAGTTGATGTTGGACATTTGGTGTGAGCATGAGCATAATATGATCTTATTGGGGTTCTGGTCACTGAGCTTTTCTTTCTTGGACGTGAGTCTTCATCTTCTTTATTGGGGGTTATGATGACAGATTCAGCTTTTTTAAGTTTGTGTATCTTTCTGTAGTCTTGCTTTATTTTTGCTTCTTTGGCACTAGTTGAGACGACTTTCTCCGTAGGAGCAACTGTAGTAGATTTATACGAAGAAGGCTTTGGAGAAGCAAGACAGTGGTTGGGATGTTGGCGTTTCTTGGGTTCCTTCTTCTTCACATCCATTTCTGTGCGTTTACGCGCGACAAGAGTAATCTTGGATGAGACACTGGAATATTTACTAACAAAGTAAACCCTTTCTTTTGATTCATCCATTACAACCGTGTGTGGACATTTTTCACCGGAAATTGAGGAAGGCACTTGGGAAGGAGACAAGTACAGTATGGACCTTTGGAATTGGTTGCAAAATTGTAAAAACAAGATTTTGTAGTTGAAATTAAAACTATTTCTGTGTATAAGTTAATGACAAATAGGTTATAGTCATGCTACTCACCATTTTTGGTACCGATAGTTGATACTTAATATCTCTCTTCTCTTGTGTAAAGCCTTGTGTTGTTTTAATTGCTGACTGGAGAAGATAAAGTCGAGCTCGGCAATTACTTCATATCTCCTTGTCCTCTTTTATCTCAGGCTATAAAAGCAAATAAGAAACTAATTAAGGAGTGTATATAGGCTGAAGTGAGATTTTTCAACGCAGAGATTTCCTTTGAACAATCGGTAAAGTAAGAGAAAGAATGGGGAATTTTGGCACTACAGTGCCTACCAGTACCATTTCAATATCTTATGATAAAGAAATATTTTGATGTGACACAGATACCCTGAAAATGGAATTATGAGTGGCTCAATTCTTGGAGATGTGTTTTTGAGCGCTGGATAGCCCTATGTTTAGCGTAAATATTAATGTCTTAAAATTATTATATCTATTAGTTTAGTTATATTAATGCAGCAAAGAATCTGGAGACATTATGTTGCGTCTAATTCACATACTTCCTATGCCACGTAATAAACCTAAACTAGGCCACGTAATACGTATCACGTTGGTCATTAGTCAGGGTATCTGGAACCGGAACTGAAAACAAACGGTGACTAATTGGTGAGCGTAAAGGTTGGCATTGATGTTTAAACAATTGAAATAATTTGAATACACCAGATACACGATTTCCGAAGGGAGACTAGGTGCTTTCTCTTTCTTATTAGAATTGAGCAGAAGTTTTACTCCCTGTTAAGAATTATGTCAACAAATATAGAATATTGTTAAATCGGACGAAATCGGAGCAAACTTATGGCTACAATAATGACATATGTATATATATTTTTCTTCAGGTGAATGCAAGCCTTCTAGGATTTCTTACTGAGTTTTCTCTCTTGACACAAAGAACATTCTCGTACAATAGACTAGTCTGGACTAAGCCAAGTCAATAGATTCAAAATTATTGAGCCTGGTAGAATCCAAGCAACAGCTTGGAACTATTTTGGTCCAGTACGTTGAAGAAGGGTAGATTGCATGCCTTGTTTGACAAGTAAGACGAGGAGAAATCGCAAAAGTAAACATATCCTAAGAATCAATTAACCCTAGCGTTCTTTTTAGAAAGAGGTGAAAGCAATATTGAAAGCGAAACGAGGATGAAGCCATTTGTAACTAAGGTATAGAAGTATTAAAACGCGCAGTGCGAGACAGATGAGAGAGAGGGTGAGCTTAGGTGGGGATACTTGAGACAATGGAGAAAGCAGATTATAGTTACTTGCTTTCTCATGGCTTATCCTTATTTAGAGATCGAGATTCTGTTGTCAAAGATCTTCTAGATCATCGCTTAAATTCAAATAGAAAATCAGTAGGTTTGTTTGTCAGGATTAATTGCTTGGCAAAATTCCGTAGGTTTTAAAATATCAGAATCTTTACGTGGAAGTTGTTTTTGTCTGACTTAATGAGCCTCTGTCAACTGTTATGTTGATTAACTACAATATGATTATGCCTAGTTATTCAAAGTGTGTGGGATAATGCGTGTTTGAATTGTCTTCTTGCTAATCCGTTATCAGATATATAGTAACTGTTGTTGTCAAATGTTTCTACGATGAGAAGGATGAGGTTACGATGAGAGAAAGCAAACAAGGACTGAAATATACATTTAAGAGACTGGAGATAGTAATACGGTTTTTACACGGGAAAAGAGGTTCGAGTTGAGAAGTTAATTGGATTAATGAGGCTTTTAGTCAGGGCGGAGTGATGGACAATTCTAAAAGAGCTGCCTAATTAAATACTGAAAGTCAAAGAGAGTTTTACCTGATTAGGAGTTCTGCTTAGGTATTACATAGAAGCTTATTCTCCACGGAATGGGTAAACTGGTGGGCGCGAGGGCGGTTGACTAGTGGTGGAAGAATTTTAGAAAGAATATGAATCCCAAAGAGATGAGTGAATAGTCGGCTGAAAGTAATGCGGGTGACGGGTTTAAGTAAGGTATGAATATGAGCGATGTGGAATAAAACACTACAGTATCATGCTCTTCCTGACGGCCAAATATGAAGTGAGTCTACTGGTGAACTTGGAAAGCAGTGGAACTTACTTAGGTGTTTTCCAGTAAGTGATTTGATGTGGAACTCATTGCATATAACATCACGTATTTTGCAGTCTCAGTATTCTCTTGAGCCAATATTAATAAGTACATATTCAAGAACAGCCGATAATTTCTTGAAAGATAGTACGCTGGTAAAACTGTACTTACTCTACTGCGTTAAGATCCGAGGGGGTTTAAACGAGGCGTTTTTATGCTTGAGTGCAATTGGATCCAGGAATTTCAGGGTTGTTCTCGTCAACCATCTTTGCAGATAACATTGTACTTTGAGCTGGAGGATAATGCATCGATTTTTCTTTGCTAATCAGGGGTCGGGTTTTACAATTGGCATAAATCACGAGATAATGATGAATTGAAGTCTTGAGCTAAACAAAGATGCAGATACCAAGAGAGTTTTGCGTCTCATGAAGGTACAAAAAGATATATCATGATATTTTCGGAAGTTTTTTATTTGATTTTGTAAATTCAGATATTCAAAAATTATTATATGCATTAATGCAGGTAGTTGTGAATTTGTGAAAGCATCTCAGATTTATTAAGCTGAAGCTGCACAGGAGATGCCGAATATTGACCTGAAATTGGTTGTATAGAATTCTATACTATTAGGATTATTTTGCTTCGTGGAATTGTTTATAGTTGTCAATTTGATTGCGAAATAAGCTTCATTAGCTGTTTGAAGTACGCTGCGTAATCACTGATGGTTGATGTTGAAAGAAAAGTTAATATTAAGTTTGATTTAGCCTACTGTGCGATGTGTACTTAATACCCTGTATGCATTTTGAATTATATCTTTTAATTGCATATGTACTTATGTAATTTTGTATAAGTCTGTTGCGTATGCGTTGATTTTCTTATGAGACACTATCTTTACTACCAGTTCAAATATCAAGACATAATTTTATATGGCAATGTGCAGATCGAACATAATGAATTCATACTTGTTGGTCACAAGTAAACTTCGATTTTAGTGAATGATAGTGTGTTCTGTTCATTATAAGAGTGGTGAGTTGAAATGTGTGCGAATGATTGTAATTTGAGATGCATATTATTTTAGCTCTTTCGTTGTCTCGTGATGTCTGATGACGACTTGGAAAGCCATCAAGTTAATAAGTCAGTTAAATAAAGCTGTATTAAGCTGATACATTCCAGGGTATAGACACTGTCATGCTTTGCATCGATTGCATGAAAAGTTTCCTACTGTTTCTTTGGGCTCCAGGTTGAGGAGGACAGTATATATTGCTTTTCATTTTGACGGACCGTAATTGCGTTCAAATACCTATTGAAGCTGATAAACCCCAACCATTTTTATATGTAATGAATTATCCTGTCTTGAGTGTTTTGAAGACAAGAATATATCATAGAACATCAGAATCCATCTAGTGTGCATCGCATAGCTTGGTTCAAAGTTCAAACTCGCTGGTTTTATATATTCCTTGCATAAAGGCTTGTTTCCTAATAATATTCATACATCGACATTTAATGTTGTCACACCTGAGAAATCCCACAAGTTGCTTGTCATAAATGTGTTGTATAATGACTTCAAAAATACCTTGTTCTTTTGTAAGATTAAGTTTCCTCGATTAGGCTGCTTTGGGATGACCTGTTCGACTGATTTGTTGGAAGCAAAATTGAAATAATTGCCTTGAGTTCTGTTGTCAAATGCAGAACAAAAATTTTGAACTTCCATCATCATTCGATTTAGTCGGAGGACACTATCAGGCCCTCTACTTTTCTTCATGATAGATTAAAGTAGTTTTGCACCATTACATATGTATCCTTGTGATCTCTCACGTGTAAGGACACATGAGCAGCAGGGATGTATTGTGTGCCAAGCTGTGCAAGTGCAATCGAATCAATACAACTTAGCAACGACAACAAAAGTAATCTGTCAGAATCCGACTCGGGTACGCAATGTGGATTTCATATTTCTATTTACTGACACATCATGATTTAATCTGGCTGGTAGGGTGTCGGACTCTCATACAGAGCTGCACAATGCTACTTAATCTTTTCCAAGAAATTTTTCTAATCAAGTGCCATAAAATTTGGGCCAGATATTTAAATACATTGTGTGAATTTGTATCGGGAGAAGTCTAACAATATGCAAATCTAACAAATTCGAGAAAACAAAGGCATGTCAATTTTGGCTATTAATTTCAGTGTTTGAGTTTATTTGAATATTCCAGTGATTAAATATTCTGTTAATGATTTATTATTTTTAAGCTACACCTTTGAATAAACATTACTTTGTAAAAGTTTAATCTAAATTGTAGTTCATCCTAAATAATTAAATGCGTGTGTCAGCATGTTATTTCACAAGCAACAAGTAGGCACTGGTAGTGGGAAGACTGCAATTTTGATTACATATTAGTTTACTTTGGTACCTGCGATTTATGCTCTATTCTCGTCCTAATTTGGAGGAGAAAGTCAGTGAATTATAATATAATGTGTAATCTTTGAAGTTTCGACCTCAACATTATAACAAAACAAATTAGAATGAACAAATTGGAGTTTATAAGTTCTTCTTTTAGTGCTAGGTCAGCTTCATTTCGTCTTTACTAATAATGATTCATAGCGCGATCTGCGATTAGTGTGTGATAAAAATTAGACTTGGCAGAGGTTTGCAGAGAGGAAGACATGCATAAAAGACAAGCAATAATTACTTGTCGATTTGCCAAGTAATAAAATACTATACGCTGATTAGGCTTTAAAAAGCAAACGAGAATTGTCTGTTGAACTGAGAAAGGCAATCCATCTAGAAAATCGAGTTAATTATGTTGTACCTTATTCCTGATCTTGAATGAGCATTTGGAGTTTTCTTATCTTCACTGCTGCTGGTGTATACTGGTTAAGACAAGGGTACAAGTTTAGAGTCACTGGTTGCACTAAAACAGTGACAGCTAAAAGAGTACGATTGTTTTAAAACAGTTAGTTGTCTCAAAATCGGCTATAGGCTGATGATAACTGAGAAGCACGATTGGTGTGTCTGTCAAGATTGTCACAAGGATCCCCAGAAGCTGAAGCTTGAAGCTGATGTCGAGATGATTTAAGTCATACCTATGTGTTGCAAGAAATACAGAAAATGCCGAATACCGAAATTTTCGTTAATTTCTATGCAACACATCGATCGACACTTTCTATTCTGCATCTTCCTCTTCTTCACTTATTGGCTGTTTGTCCTGAAAACACTTTTCACGTAATTTTTTCCAGAATAAAGACAAATTATGAGAAATGTGGTATCATTTAACAAGAGTATTTAATACCAATCAAATAGCACAATATACAGCTCATTTCTGATCTGACAATTTTACAACCAACAACTTCAATGTGAGTAAACCCAAAGGATTGCACTTACAATAGTCATGATTGTTCAAGCTCTACACAGGTCTTCTATCCTTCTCAGTTTTCATGATGAGTTAACTACTCCCTCATTAATATTAGTTAAGTACTATAATAACCTTACTTACATGATTTTAATAAAGTATATAGTTAAAACTCTTTGGGATAAATTTTGTTCCAGATCCATTATCCGTACAAGAGCAAGAAATGGATGGATTTTCTTCCACGGGCATTGTGAATACATTAAGAGCATATATACACTTGTTTTTACAATATTTGTTCTTACATGAATATCAAATATCATTACCAATACTCACAGCTGAAAGTACAATACAAATTACCTAATAATGTTGAATGTACGCATTAGTTAGTTTTAAAAGATGAACAAATACAAAACAAAATCAAATCAATCAAAAAGTATGGATTCGTAATGTAATAAACAAAAACATCTAATGACGTAGTTGGTTTTTCTAATTAACTATTTAAAGACAATACGCACAAGTCTTAGATTAATTAGCGTAGTAATACCTACCTGTACAAAGGATTGATCCCACGCGCCCTCGCTAACACCGAATGGTGAAGCGTTGTATGAAGAAGTAATTTGTAACACAAAAGACAAATGCCTTTATACAATACAGCTGATGTTTATGTAGGTAGCTGATAGCTTGAATACTTATAATATTCATAATATGCGAGTATCAAAGTACCAAATACACGTACTCCAGGTTATTCATGAATAATTCGCATCCTCTAAAAGCAGTGTTGACAGACACCTACATGAGAGTAACCTTAAAGCTTAATATTTACATGCGTTTCTTCACGAAGAATGGGAGACGAGAGCTTTCCAAGGAGAAAGTCGTCTTGCAGTAACCCATCTCTGAAGTCGCACTGGTGACAGCTTCTCGTTTCATCCCCAGGCTTGTGGAAACCCTTCGGGGCTTAACCTACAGCTCAACTAGACTAAAATCCTATTGCATGTTCGACACTTTCTTTTAGAGAAGCAATAAGTATTTTTAACACATAGTATTTTACATAAAATCAATAATATCATTGTGAGTTTGTTCATATACACATACATACATGCTAAACTCAAATATATGAGATCTGTTCATAACTGTTCAATGTTTGTGAAGCTTTTCCTACGTGTGTAAATTAAAACCCATTTACTACTGCCAAATAGCTGTGTGATGTCTGTTCTCTCCTTCAACTGCTGAAGAAATGAGATTTCTTTTGCATTTTTCCCTTAGCTTTTGCTGCATCTCCATTTCCTTGACGTGGAAAGCAATTGAACGGCAGCGTTCTTGATATCTCGGAGCAATTGCAAAAGGCCAGACGTTATGGTTTGTTTCACGATTGCCATTTGCCTTGAAAAGTTCATGGAATATGGTGAGAAATGTGGAATTTTTGATGAAAGTCATGCAACAGGGTAGTAGTGTATTATTTGAGTTACCTTTAAACTCGACCTCATTGGAGTTCCATTCGAACGTACGTCATATTGGAAGTTCCTGGGCCCTGAGGTCACTACTGGAGGAGGAAGCATTGAACTTCCAATTCTGTTGTCACCATTGCCAAGTCTGTGACCTTTTATTCTGGAAAGTTGTTGTTGATAATGGTACTCTGCTGGAGACTGTAATTTAGGAGTAGCATTGGTAAACCTAGAAGGTGGTGGATGGTGATGGTGATGATTAATTTGAATTTGTACGTTTTGTTGGTGCTGAAGTAGCTGCTGGTGATGAATTTGTACAGCGTCATATTGAGCTTGTCGGGGGTGATGAGGCGTCAGTGCGGTGGAACTGTTAGTGTTGCTGCTGCTCACCCTTTGACAAGCAAGTGTAGGACTTGAAGCATGCTTAGATTTCCTCGTTATATTTGAACTTGTGGAAAGAGGGATGTGATTATTGTTAACGGGTTGACGTAATTTGCTATGAAAAGTGACTTCTTCCTCCTCAAATGGATTTTGAACTACAACACTATCCCCAGGAACTATTTGAAGTTGCTGCACAACTCTGTTAGGGAATAAGGATTTCCTTTTTCTTGACGGGGGTAGATCGGATTGAGTTTGAGGTGGGTAACTCCCAGTAAAATACTGTGGTTGTTTATTGAAGGAACTGGAGTTGTTAGGGTTTGAAATAGTAGGAGTTGATGACATAGTGTTCATTGCTGGAGCATCCTGGGGAAGATTGGAAATCGCATTTGCATAGTTGGGAACTATAGTCCCACCATTTCCAATGCTTGTTGATTGAGGAATAATTCTATATTCGTATTGTTTATGAGTTTGACCTGGATTGTACACCACCAGTTGAGATGATGGAATGGGTCCTCCTGCTGGAGTGTTGTTCTCTTGAAGTAAAGACGCTGACGCATGACAGGGATTCTCATTGTTGTACCCATACTGCCTTCCAACATTGCTTGATTCTCCTCCTCTCGTTAAGACATGAGGGAGATAAGAACTTTCTCCACCGGATTTGAGCTGGTGCTGTTGTACACATGAATTTGAATAATACGGGGGCCTGTTATCTTGGGATTGTTGGTGTAATGCAACCCGGTACTGTAACTCTTGGTATTGTCTCTGATACGATTCCTGGGTTTGAGGGGATTTATACATTTCACCACTTTCCCTTAAAACCTGTTCCCAGAACTGCTGGTCTTCTGGTGCCATGTCGTGCAATCCTCCGGGTGCCCTCAAAGAACCTTCCAAAGAAAACGGTTGGTGGTGGTAATTGCCAGGTTCATATTTTGTTTCGTTATTGAAAGTGGATGATGAGTGAGGTGGGAAGATGTTTTCCCCAAAGTATGACATGGGTTGTGTAGATGATCCAGGTTCACATTTCTTTTCTTGGTGCTCGTCCCATTTAGTTAGAATTCTGCGTTTAACTCCAGCATGGGTTGGAACTTTAAAATTA
>JAQGAB010000934.1:0-20440 GCA_034696565.1 Isotomurus graminis | reverse complement strand
CTAGTCAGTTTCTAAGTTCCAAAAGATTTGAAAAGTCGGAAATATAAATCAGTGCATCATGAAGACGTTTGTGGGGAAAGTGTGTGCATTTCTAATCGGTTTATCATTAGCATCGGCTCAAATGCAGATGCAGATGAGAGGAAGAACTCGGCCTAATCCTGTGTTGTTTCAATTAGGTGTAGTTTCATCACACATCACTTGAAGTGACTTTTAGTTCTCATAAAGAAATGTGTTAACGTGTTATGTGGTTTATTCGTAGGCAAACACGATGTTCACCAGAACCACATTACTCTCTCTGGATTCTCAAGTGGAGGAACTTTTGTTCAGCAAATGCTCATTGCTTACTCCTCCTTGATTACTGGAGTCGCGTCATTTTCCCACGGTTAGTAATTAAACTTGCAAATGAATGACTGTATTTCCTGGATTGGATATCACGGCGATCTGTCCATTTCAGCGTACTATCGGTGTGGACCAGGGACAGCTCGAGAAAGAGATTACGATAATGCCTGTACTATCATCGGAGCTGCTAATTTAACCTACAATCCTAACAACGCTATTGAAGACATTCGATTGTACGAAAGAAGTGGGTTGATAGACAGCACAGCAAATCTTAGGGACAAAAGACTGTACATCTATGCTGGCGCAAGGAGTGAAGTGTTTAGCTTGGGTAATTATGACGAGTGTATAATTACATTCACCCTTACGTAAACCCGTTCATCTTCCCAGAAGTGCATTTATGCATTTGTCCTTCTTATTATTGTTTCAGACCAAAGTCTAGGAGCTGTAAGAGTCTTTGAGCCTTTCATTCGAGACCCTTGTGCAATTAGAACTCGAGTTCAAGATGCTACTCAGCTTATGGTAGGTTCATGTGCTTCACATGAATTTGATTATGCGATGATTCTATTCAAGTGATTTGGTGTGAAGCCTACAGATCGCTTTGGAGCTCCGTGTTCCATGAGTGCCGCAGATAATCTTTCTGTTGGAAATTGCGGCTTCTCTGGGGCATTTGAGGGTTTAAACTTTCTGCTTAGAGATGTTATTAGAGCTCCGATGGGTATGATGTGACTACATAATATGAAATATGATATACAATTTTTCTAACCTAACCTACTAATGATTCTAGCCACTACACGTCCAAGACTCAATCATCTTCTGAGATTCGACCAAACTGAATTCTTCTACGGTTACAATGGGGATGCCCATATGGACTCTGTTGGATTCATGTACATTCCTCGACAATGCCAGACACAAAAGTGCTTTTTACATTTCTACTTTCACGGATGCAGTAATGGAAGGTATAATATGTAGACATTTTAGGTGTAGAAAGAATATAAACTTATTGGGTGTTCGTTATCCAGAGAATTCAACGGAACAGATCACGTTGTCCAAAGTGGGTTCTTGGAGTTAGCTGAAGTGAACAATCTCATTGTTGTATTTCCTCAAGTTCTTAGTAACCCTCCTGAGAACAGAATCGGGTGTTGGGATACTTATGGTCTCACCGGACAACTTTACGGTATTACTAAATTCTTAAATACTTTCTGTGAAGTATGAACAACGTGTCTTAATATTACTCGTTATTGTTACCAGCTACAAAGTTAGGTGCTCAAGTCAGAGTGGTTCGTAATATGATTGCAAGAATTCTTGGAACGGATAATGATCCTGATGTTCCTGAGCCTGAGAGAGATTATGACAGCAATAGAATCAAAAAGAGAGAGAGAGAGCCGCTTGGTCTTCAATTCCAAATATTCAAAGGAAAAGAAGTTATCCTTAAAAGTCTATAGGAAAACAAGATAGCCGGAGCTGTGGAAGTTATTACCTTAAATTGTGAGTGTGAAGTGTGAACACATACTGAATACGAGTAATGCTGTCTAATCAATTTTATGAGCTTATGTATTCGTATAAGCTTGAAAGTTAGTTTGTAGCGGATGTTTGATATGAGATTTAATGTCTACTTTTGTAATCAAAGAATAAAACCCATGTTTTGGGTATAACATAATTTACCTTACGCTACATATTTTTTATCTGCTGGATCAAACCCTGGAGGAGTCACAATTCAGTTAGCTGTCCTGTCAGGCAAATGTTTTTCATGAGATTTTGGCTGACCACAAGTCTCCCTGAGTTCAGGTAGAAGTGCAGATATGCCGACTTGGATAAAAATCGGTTACTACTTTTTATCACTGCCTCATCGTCATCACAAAGACAATAAAAACGATAATTGCGAATTTATTTTAATCAGTCTAAATTGAAAATAAAAACGCTTTATTTACTTCGTCTGAAACTAACTACTTACTACTTTAGCACTTTCATTTGTTTTCGTATTTGCTTCTGACTCTGCTGGTTTTTCGTCAGCCTCTACAATTGTCATTTCCTTTAATCCTAACGTCCATAGAAGGGCATCAGGACACGGGTCACGGCCTCTGAACTTCCGGAAAATCTTGTTTGGGTAATACCCACCACCCATTGACAAAAAACTTTCTCTAAATCTATTAAAATCAGACAAACATGATGATATTATGTTGCAACTTTTCATGTTTAATAAAATTAGCTAGTCGTACCTAAGTCCATGTTTCTGCCATGCGTCTCGTCCTTGGCCTTTTTCGACGAATTGCTGATAAGCATCTGCAGCCAGCATTTGGGCCCACAGCTTACAGTAATAAGCCGCAGCGAAGTCACCACTAAAAATGTCGACCATGGAGCAAGGATGCGAATCACGTTTATCAAGGATTATCGGCCTGTATACAGGCCACAATTTCTTCACTACATCGACCCAAAACTCCGTTCTAAAACAAATCAGGTTTCATAGTATTAAATGACATTGTTTAGTTAATACTTAATACTTAAATGGTTATAAAGATGTAAAATCAAATCAACCAAGGAAATGACAAAATCATTTTCATGAATTTAACTTAACGTACTTGGTATAAAGATCAATGTCCAAAGCAGAATAGTACAACTGTTCACACAAGTCATATCCATTCATGTGCTTTCTTGCCCGCAAAAGACTACGAACCATGTCGTCAGGAATTTTAGACCCATTTTCGTAATGCGAAGACATTTCTTTCACTATTACTTTGTTACCCAACCTGCAACAGAAAAATTCCAATGTACACACAGTCATAAGTAAACGCCTAAATGTTATAAAAATCTCAGTAGCAATCTTACCACATCGTCATAAATTTATTGGGAACTAGCACAGCATCCCACTCAATGTTAGTTGTACCAGAGACTTCATTATACGGAACGGTTGTCAAAAGATGCTGAAGCGTTTGTCCGAACTATTATTACATAAAGAAATTGAGGGATAAATTACACGTATTATCCGACAAGTTTGATTTGGTATTAAATGCTCTAATGCTGCTTACCTTTCCGAATAAAGTATACATTTCATCCATACTTAATAAAGAAGGCTTTCCAAACATCGGTGGAGCAAAATTGAAGACTAGAGTTGCCAAAGGCTTTATTTCTGGGATACCACACAGCGTCTTATTTCCCAACATCCACGAGTTGTCCTCGATCTTTTCTCCAGGCCTAATGTACAAGGAAATATCACTTTGAAAACATCTGTCATCAACCTATACTTGAAGGTAATCGAATAATTCGAGAAAGTTTAGCAATTGTACCTGGCATATGGATCAAGGTAAAATGAGCCTAACTTCTGTTTGGTTCTTTGATCTTGGACCTCAAAATAGGAAACATCTTTGTTCCACACAGCAACATCGGTTCGTTTAATTTGAATACCAAATATTTCTTCCGCAAAACTACATAAACCTTTCCATACTTCCGGAAATGGAAAGTATTCCCTCAAAGCTTCCTCATTCACACTGTTTCATGAAATAATTATAATACTCGTTATTAAGCCAAGAAGTAAGCCATGAAAATGAAACTAATTCAAAGTACTAGCTTACTTGAAAAGTTCAGCACGTTGTCTCCTTCTCCAGTAGTCCACATCCCAAGGATGCACCAGCCCTTCGAAGCCATTTGAAGCAGCATAACTTTTGAGACTTTCAAATTCCTCCAGTTGTTGCGGTTTCGCTAAAGATCAAAAAGTTAACACATCAACATCAACATACTCTAAAATATAAAAGATATGCTTCTTGTACTGACCATGAGTAAACAACGTAGCTAGTAGTGCTTGCACATTGTATTCACTTCCAGCCATTTTAGTTTGCATTGATAAATCTGCGTAGTTATCGAACCCCAGAAGCGTCGCCTGTTCTTGTCTAAATTACATTGAACGCATTGTTATAATCAGAATTTGTTGGATCCAAAATCTTGGGCTTGGTTCTTTTCTCCTGTACCTTTTCATTCGAATGTCTTCAATATGCACACTATTGTCCGTAAGTTTCTCCATGTACCCGGAAGCCTTAGTATTATTTGCGTTCCAAGCATTCCACCGAACTCCAGCTTCAGGACAATACTCGAGGAAGGATTTGTAAATGGGTTGCTTAAGTGTAACAATCCAAGGTCCTTTCTGATATTCATCCCTGTAAGAAAGCAACAACCCTCAAAACTGCAATTCCCACCGTGTAGTTATGTCTAAGGTTTCGTTAGAGAAAGCATTCAATTACTTGTTCTTTGATATTTCCTTCAGCAAATGCTCAGGCATGTCTCCCACGTACTTTGGATCAATTATGAGATGCTTGAATCTACTTGTGCTTTCTTCCACATTCGACTTGAATTTTGCCCTTGCTTCATTTATTTTCGCTACAGTTTGCATCAACTGGATGGATGCATTCCCCGTCAATTCAATTCCAGATAGCTTCCCTTCCAAAATATACTTATCAACCACCCGCTGCTGTGGTTCATTAAGTACCTGAGCATCTGACTTGATTTCCTGAATACAAAATCAATGTCTAAATGTTAGTTTAAAACACTTTAAAACACATTTTCATAGAAGTGCAAAAGGCTCAAACCTTGCAGGCGTAGTAGATAGGTAAGCTCAGGTATTTCTTACTCCTCGCGTCCCTCGCTCTTTCGTGAATGTTCGAGTATCCACTTGAAGGGATAAAGTCATTCTTCACCACATTTAACGTCTTCACTACACTCCAAGCATAATCAAACGACGCGCTAGGCTTCTCCAACGGTTCAAGTACATTCTCATACGTCTTCTTTGTTGCTGGATCTGTTTGATATTAAAATGTTCACAATTAGCATACACCCCTCTACACTATTTTAATCCGTCCACACTTACCTTTTAAGTTTTCCTCAATCTTCCACACACACGATTCCAACTCAAGAGCCAATTTCCCAACAGCATTTCGGCAGTTCTCCTTCGTCAACTTATCAAATGCAGGTGCATTTTCTACGTTCAACAATGGATTTGTCTCTGGAGTGTCCGCAGGTACTTCTGGGAGCCTGCAAAGGGCAAAACCAAAGTTAATTCACATTTCCCAAAAGACTAAACCAAATCAAAAGCAATGTTCACTCACAAAACAACATAACCAGACGCACGCCGGCGGAAATTGGGGATGAGGAACGATTTCACCGCTCCCACCGCCACTCCCCCCGTCTTCCTCCCACACAACACCCTCGACATCTCAACCCACAGCACACCCACCCCTCCAACCAATTAATTAATTAATCAGAGTAATTACTCGTCCACAATAAAACACTGCTTAAGTATTTTCTACACTTTCAAAGTGTGAGTTTTCCGGATTCCCGCTCAAATCCCACAGCTCAACTCTATGCTTACTGCACACGTACAGAAAGTCGGTCATGCAATCCACTTCAACAACCGATGCCCTTTTACTCTCAGGACCACCATGAACTTAATTACTTGGCACTTTGGCAGTATGCTGTAGGATATAATTTGTAATCAAACGAATGACCAAGTTTACAAGTGCAAAGATCACATATGGACATTACGAGCTGACCGTACAGGATCCTGTACGTAAAGGACCTTTTGGACCTGAATAGAATACATGAATATCAATGCTACACACTTAAACGAACACTCTCATCTGTCATGAACATGAAACTCATGGACTCCAATATGACTCCAACATACATTGATTTTTTCCGTACGAAATAAAGCTGTCCCTGTCCGAAAATTATTGATCCAGACTTTGAATGAGTTTGAGTGTAACTGAACAACACTGGAGGTTTAGAGGACGAAATGTAATTATTTTAAATGAAATTATGAGGTATCCTTTTTTATCTATGATTACAGGAAACCCATCAAATAAGTTCTAACCTTCCCAAGTCACTCTCGCATACGTATTAACTTGCTAAACATAAGTTGCGTTGTACAAAAGCGATCGTTAGTTAGCGTCAGCAGCTCTTCAAAGAACTCGTGAGTTGAATCATCCGTAGTTTTTGCGAAATCCAACCGGAAATCCAGTCAAAATGTTTTCTCCAAGGTTTTTTAAGCTTACAAGCTACTTGGCATCACTTGCTCACACTTATGGCATATTTGCGTTGAAGTATAACGCGAAAAACAGACAATTTGTCCATTGCCTTTCTCGTCGAACTATTTTCAATACAATTTACTACTTTTCAATGGTCTTGTTTTGGGTTTATCGAACAATCGAAGCTAAATTGGCCGGAAATAAAGGGGATTTCCATACGGCCTGTGTATTTTCGCTTATGGGAGTACTTAATATCGTCATCTCCTATATATTCCTCTTTAACTCTACGATGGCTGCAATCATGTTCACCTCATTTTTGCATTGGGCTGTGGATTTTCAAGGTATCTTCATTTCCTTAAATATCTCTCTCTCTTTGGAAGCGTTAAAGACATAATCTGTTGACTTGTAGAGCGTTGGATGCCTCACTGGAATCCCAAGACATCTTTGACAGGGAGACTTCTTGAAAATATCGTTACTTGTTTTGCAATAGGGTGTCTTATATTTGGCCCCCCTTTGCCGTTGATTCATCACATATTATCACCTAAAGCAGGTGTGTTCCCCTACAGTCTCGTGCCCGAAGATTATGACCATTGGAGTATCCTGGTACTCTTCATCATCGCATTTGTACTTCACGGTTTCATCTTCATTGTCGATATCGCAGCTATTTTGTTGTTAATACTTTCCTACCTTTGTAAGTGTAACACTCAATACTAATTCTCAAGTTTCTAATGAGACATGCAAAAAATATTCCTATCCACAGTTGCAATGGTCCCACTCATCACAAAAGAATTTCGACCAAATCAACTGAACTACACCACATCAAACCGTCTCAGGAAACCATTCAACTTAATGTTTGCCTACAGAACTCTGGAAGTCATGCACTTGCTTGCAATTGAATTAGTAGGGAACTTGGTTCTCCCGTTTTACACAGCCATATGCCAATTCATTCTATTCTGTAATGTCTCTGCACTTCGTGAAGGAACGGTAGATGTAATTTTAATTGTATTTAGTATTGTTGCACAAATGGTTTTGTTTATCATCTTGGAATTCGCAGGAAGGTATAACAAGAATTCAGAAGTGACTCTCAAGTCTTGGAAGTACTTTAGTTGCTCCAACTTTGAAATGAAATGTTTAAGCAAATTCAAGAGAAGTTGTGTTCCTCTTAAGGCTGAAACAAAAGGGTACTTTGTTATTAAAAGGCTTACTGTGATTAAGTCGCTCAGAGCTGTAATCAGGGGAACTTTTAGAGCGCTGTTGACCTTAAAGGGCTCTCGTTTATAACAAGCTTCATGAAATGTTCATCACGTAACAATTAGTTCACAAGACTGTCGCTAGCATTTAAAAGTTGAGGACCTGTACAAACCTCTAAGAATAAATATTTAACCTTCCTTGTCCATGAAGTGTCTCTATTACTATTTATTGATTATTGATTTATTCAAAAAAACAAAACAATGTATAATTTATTTCCCTTCATCCCCTTCTTGGGCAAGAATTTAAGTCCCAAAGGCAAAATTATCGACTGATGAGTTGCCTTAAATTACCATTTCACAATTTTCCTCCACCAAAAGTCCTCGGTACCCACAGAGCGGTGGTTAGTGTTGCTTAATGTATCAATCGATAATTTCTTATTCTTTAGGTTCCTAGTAATCTTTATAATCAAACGGTTTAGCAAAAATAATCCAGAGAATCGTTTAATCACATCCCGTGCCACCTGCCTTTATGCGGAAAGGGTAATCAAGAAGCTTGCTAATAATCACACAAATGATCGGTGAGATTATAACCACTCGATCACAAATTCACATCTACTCTGCGACTCCCTTCGTTCCACCCGGAACTCTTGTAAATTGCGAATGAACCAGTTAGATGAGAGAAACCATATAAAAATGAATGGCTGGTCGTGCATAATCAAAAAATCGAAATCTGCTTGAATGGTACTATCCGTAATATTCCATAAAGGCATTTGAAGTCTTGTGAACGCCTTTTAGCCATACTCGTTTCTCCCATGCTGATGAGTATAATAGAATAGGTAAACAAAGTCTGGTTGTGTAGCAGTTAGCACTGTATTTTTAGTCGCCTTCCAATGATGACGGACAGAGTACAACTGCACGTAGCCAAGCTAATTGAGTACAGGAGATAAGTTTAGGAGACCAGTTATGTCTCCATTGCCACATGAGTAGATTAAGTCATAGGAAATGTGTATATGCATGCATTAAACCACCATGAAAACTCTTTTAGCAGACTTGTCGGAGGTATGAGAAACATTAGTCTTATTATTGTTTAAAATGAATGGGCATTTGGTATAAGTAATTCAAATTCTAAAGACTCACAAGCCATCATGGATGCAGGGGTACCTAAATACGTGAATTGCACAAAAGTATGCAGAAAGAAGTGTATGAAAGTATGAAACATGGCCAATATACATCGAGAGATCGGTAGTTCGTGTTCTGCGGTCGTGCCAGGGAGTTATTTCTTCTTGGTTCCTCTAAATCCGAAAGACCCGAAATAACCAGCCGCCTTATTACTCCAGTTCAACAAGACTTGGTGAGACAGTTCAGTTTTGTGCGAGGGTAGAGTCGTATGCACCGGAACAGTCTCAAGTTTACAGAGAGAACCTTTCACTGGAGAAATAAAAGTTCTTTCTTGCATTCGAAACCTTCTAGTTTATCCTGTATCTGTATATTCATGGAATATCACAGTTTTAATTGACTTGTTCTTTGCTGCTCACGATTTCTGTGCTTACATTTGCTTTCTGGGTCAATTCTCTTAAACAAACTGTCTTCCCATCCAATCGACTCATCACCTTCATCATCATCATATTCACCGTAGAACAAATAAACAGAATGTACGGACATGTACAGTTGTTAAACTGCCAATAATACCAATAATTCTCATCATTTGAACTTCTTCTGAGAATTCATTCTACTCCTACACATCCACCCTTCTGGGAAAAGTTGTAAAGAAATCTGTTAGTATTAAAAATGACATAATGGGGGTGATCCAAGATATCTGTCGGGCTAAGAGTTGACACCTCCAGTTAATCTTTGGACGTGTAGTTTACAAGTACTACAAAAGTATTACAAGGACTTCTTTATACCTTTGTGTGTTTATAACTTTAAACTGTACTATTTATTGCCAGTGATTATTACCAGACTAAACTATTTGAACGAACAATGAATGATGTAAGAGATTTGCTTAATATCCTTTGGTTATTTGTGACCATCCCTGGAGTGTCGTTACAATCGGTGGAAATCTGCTGCTGAAGAAGAACCGCAAATCTTTTTGGGACTACAACTAGTGCGGTGTGTGTGTCTCAACTTTCGACAACTGCTCCTGCTGTTGAAGACATATATTGTGGGGAAGTGGTGGTTTTGTATAGCATGAAAAATGTCTGTGATTGCTACAGCTCTCCTGGGTGTCATTCTGACTTTATTAGTATTATTAACAATCGTGGGCAACATTCTTGTCTGCTTGTCCGTGGTCCTTGTGAGAAAGTTGAGAAAGCCTCAAAACTATTTACTCGTGTCTCTCGCAGTGTCTGATTTATTTGTGGCTCTGTTTGTCATGCCTTTTGCCATTGTGTTTGAGGTTAATGAGGCTCGTTGGCCTCTCAGTGATGGACTTTGTGATCTTTATGTATCAGGTAATCAAATTATACTCTCCCCTCTACTTTCTCTTCCTCTCTGATTTCCTCATAAGTGGAGAGGTCCTTCTGGCCACTAGGCTTTCATATCTCTCTAATCTCTAATTATTTCTGAAATGTGTTGGTTCGTGGATTCCTATAAAGGCAATCTATATAGTCCTTGAAATCCTTTTCCATGAAGGGTGGTAAAGGAATTCGTGGAATAAACAGCATACTGAGCACATGCTGTATTTTGTATTTAACCACACACTGACTTGTGTATTATTAAGGATGGCTTTACTGTGGTGGAATTCGTCGTATTGACTTTGTATCACACATTAATGATTCATATTTGGCAAACAGAAGCTTAAAATTTAGGAAACTTAAGCGATCGAAGAGTATTCTGGGAAGTTCATTATGAATTTATTAATGTTTAACCCAATTCAAATGAACAACAGATTTCTTTATGCTGGGCCACCTGTCACTTTCCATGAAGTAGAAATCATTAAAATTCTGAAACTGTTCTTGTTCATCGTTGGATCGATTCCCACAATTGTTAGAGAGGTCTTTTGTACTTCCACATCCTAACAAATTGAACAGTAATGATCTGACACTAACGTGTAATAAGTGTGTATAGTTTTGATGAACGCCTTTCATTTAATAAACGTCCCTGGAGGGTAAATACAGTAAATAGGTTTATATGGAAAGGAAAAAGGGTGCGAGTGGAAACTGAAAGTCAAAGGGACCTTCTCTATACTTAAACACTGCTAGGTATTTTACTTTCCAAAGAGAATATTATGATTGGTCGGGATAAGAAAGAAGATAAAAGCGTAGTAGGTGGTGCCTAAATAAATTCATTGGTAATGATGATTGACATTAATTGAACACCGAGTTTCCTCCACGTAAAGCTTTCTCCATTGTTCCTTGAGGTGCGATATTCATCACAATCTCCCATCTGCTCAACCGTTTAAACTTTCTTTGTGGTGGTATAAGTCAGGAAGGGGGTCTTTTGTCATAAACAGACTTTGTCACATATTTTACTTCCTGCTGAACATAATAATATTACACATAATTCGTTTAAAATGTTGTTCCATGTCTAAATGAGATTGGTTAAGTCTTTGTTATGGTTATGTGGTTAAGTAAACAAACTAATTGCACCATTGCACGAGTATAGATTATGAGAAATCGCACAAGATATCTATGATGATGGAAGGAAGAATTCACAAGACACAAACTAATAACCCCCGTGTTTGTTTGTGTGGAACGCTTGGAGATCTTTTCATGCCATACAATCCCTTCAGCTATGTAAGCAAGATTAATGAAAGAAAGTAACAAGCATCCGGACAGGTCAGGAAGGTCTATAACAACATAAGGAACTTCCTCTTCTAAGGTCTTGTCTTTAGCCTACATGCACCGTTATTTGTTTGTTCCTCAAGACTCAATGCACAGCTATTAAGAGTAGTTAAGATGTTCATTACAACTCGGCAGACCAGGAAGTATTTACTGTGGAAAGTCACATAGTTCCGAGTGTACGTATGTACTCAAAAGCCACAGAAGACTACACAGAGTCTCGGAGAGGAATACTTCTAAATTCAAAGTACATTTTGTTTAAGTAGCCACCGCAGAATTACTCTCTGTGTGCTTAACTCTCGACAAACTTTGTTTAGTCTGCGGAAGAGAGAAATTATCAATCAGAAAGAAACAAAGCTTTAGTGGTAAGTCAGTTTCAGGAAACTGAGGGAACTATACAACAAGGATTTCACTACAACTTCTACTAGAAGAAGAAAGTTTTCCTACATATTTTATCCTAACAGCCAACCGCATGTATAACCCTGTGGTACATTTAGTTTCAAGACTGTGGTTCCATAATTTCAGGGAATTTTTACTTTCCCAATTGTTTGATATTCTAATTACAAAAGTTATTTAATTATCATTTCTCGTTGTAGTTTTGCACGACTGAATGAGATGCAATTAGGTGGAAGACATAATGCGACACAAAAATGAGGGGCTGTCACATACGTTCCAATGAAATGCTCCTGTTTTCTACTCTAACACATTTAAGGACAGTCTCTGCATTCTGGTGGAGATGGAAAGCATCCTAAGTACTTTCTTCGTATTCTATTTGGCTTGGTGGACGGGCCACAGAAACCTTTGTTGTTGAGCTCAAAGCAAAATATACATTCCATAGGATGTGAATCTAATGCATTTCATCAAAAGTTATAAGCTGGATGGCTTAACAAAGTTATGTGTGTGTCAACACCATTTTGAAATCACACTCTCTCTTTCTGATTAAAATAAGCTTACGTGAGATTTATTTTCTGGTCCAATGTTTCTCTTTCCGTAATTAATTTGCAGCCTCCATTCTTCCTTGTGTTGAGGAATAAGAGAGTGTGACATGATACGAATGCATATATGAATTCTAATAGGTTCTCAAAGGTATTTGGGGCCTTCAGTAACATCAGAGATCCTGAATTTCACTAAAACTACCTCCACCATTACCTTCCCTCACGGTGAAGTTTACGATTACAGCTAAGCAGGGAGATTTGCATGTTCTTCTATTACAAAATTACAATATTTCTCCAAGTCCTCTGAATCAAAAGATCCATTTATACTTCCATGAATTGAGAGCGAATCTCTTCAGTTGAACGTTGGGCATCAGAGAAATGTTGTCGGACAAGAATAAATGATACAGTTTGACATAAGTTTCACAGAATCAGAGCTTTCAGAGAATGTGATTAATTCCGTACCCCGTTACTTTCTCTGCTTTCACTTGAGAGACTATTTATCCCTGTGTATTCCCATCTCCCTCCTGAATCTCATTTGCCTAGACAAGAACTGATTTTACTGTCGTTTGATAATTCAAATGGATGATGGAAAGTATATGGCACTAGTAGCTCCTAGTTTATACTTTCTTTACGACCCACGAAACTTTCGAAAGACACCTCTAACTTCCATTCAACTCCACACAAACAATTGTAGGTCTTCCACACAACCTTTCCTCATCTCTCTCAAGTGCAACTTTTGAAAAGCAATCTTCTCACGTACTTAACTTGCTATGCTTTGAACTGACATATTCGGTTCGCATAATATTCTATCAACATCCTCCTCCATCTGTCACACTTGTACATTTTTATTACTCATTATTCTTCTTGGAGGAATATAAAAGCAAAGCTGTGATTTAAAACAATATAACTAAATTCATATTCCTTTCTTGGAAGAAAAGAAAGTTTGTTCAAGAGCAGAATATTTAGATATTTCAGTGCTGAATAACATCCTCCCACGTCTTTGTACATTCAATTCTGTGTATACTTTCAGTTTAATTTGATTTGAAACATCCAAGACAAGTTTCAGAATGCTTAACTCGTACAAACTACTTGTATAATGCAAGTTGTACACACCCTTAAGAGAAACAAACATATTGCTCTTGTGACAAACAATTTCTTTTCTTGTCCCACTCTTTCCAAGACACATAATAAAACAGAACAACATGTATTACAATAGAGTGTGTTGTTCCTTTCACACTTCACCTTTTTCTTTCTCAACTCCACCCACTCTGAGTTTACATTGTGATGGATTTTTCTTCGTATTTCATGTTCGCATAATTTATAACTGCACGAAAACTCGAATACGAATATCGAAGCTCAAATACTCAAATGTCTATTCAATAAACTAAAGAAAAACTTTTACTTCAACTCATGAAAACTCGACATATGTAAACTAGTGTATTGGAAAATTGTTTTCTTTTTACACTTGGACAAACTCTAATAATGGCTAACAAAGTGTTTTGTGTATTTTGCCACACGCTGTCCTTTATGAAATGAAGGATATATGGAGTTTCTATTTAAAGAAAGATACACATGGGGCTTATCCACGGTCTTGTAGGATATGTTTAAGGCTTACAATAGTTTTGTAGGTGCATAATGCAGCAGAATATTATATGTTGTATCTAAATCTATATGTGTAGGAATGAAGAGGATTGTATAAGGTAAGGGAGCACAGGTAGATAGATGTATATATATTTTATAGAGACATGTTGGCAGGTTGGGATTTCCATGTGATATTTCTTTTTTTCTGGATTCCAATCTTATTTGGTTGTTATCCTTTTCACATAAATCTAATGCATTCCCACAGGACACATATGGTTTCTTTAGAGAACCTTATATAGTCCTTTCATGAATTTACTTTTCCTCTTGTCTTCAATTTGATGCTATTCCTCACTTTCCTACAGATACACTTTCCACTTCCTACTACAGAGTACGACAGGAAAAGGTCTAGGCCACCCACCAACCATCTCTCTACCTTTCTTCTCTAGAGACTTGTTCTTTCTCTATTCGAAACTAGTTATTGAAACAAATCAATTGAGCTGATCCCTTGGCAAGAACCACATGAACCTTTCCTTCCTCCGTAATGTCTTCTTACACAAAACTTAGCAAGTCCCTGCTCGACTTCTTTCTCTGTTCGTTATTGTTCTTTGGCTAAGAGGATGAAACATGTAGGGACAATGCAGCTCATTTCTTTTTCAATGGGGATTGACATCAGCAGTCTACACGAGTTATACAAGACGCTGCGATTACCCTAGAGGATTATTGGGTTTGAAGTTCGGTACAGAATAAACACAATCCTTGAACAAATGCAAATGCAACCTTTAGTCTCGTACTACACAGATTGGTTTTGAGTTTCATGTTAGACTTGATAAACATTTCCAAGAATTTTCCTCTTGGAATTTATACAAAGCAGATGCAGAATCTAAAAGCAGAACAATTTGTTTACTAATATGAACCTCTTTAAGGAAGAATAACACATGAATTAATGCAAGGATGAAAATATTTTTGAATAAACAAGGTAATGTGTTCTTAATAGAGAAAGGTTATTTTCGAGTGGATTAAACACAAAATGCTTTCACGCAATAAAACGGAAAAACCAACATTATTATCTCATTATTCACTCCACGTATAACTTTACGCAGATTGACATGAAATAAAAGGTTTTTGAAGAAAACATTTTTACGATTGCATGCGTATGTTTTTGCAAGTCATTTCTTTCCTGTTTATCATGGTTTGATGTTTGATGATGTGTCTTTGGGTTAAGGACATAAATAGCATATAGATATATTTATAGTGTTTTCCACGCCTATCACTCCTCTACTATCCTCTACTCGTGCAGAACAACGGATGGAACGTGAAGCAATAAAAGATGTGTTGTTATCTGACTTGTCCACGCTGAGTTTGGTGAATGTACCAAAACACAAAAAAATAGGTTCTTCCTGAAAGTATGAATGAATTATTGGATACAGTCACATTGAAAAATACTCCCTAAAAACCCTACAAAGCAGTAAAAGTCTTGGGTTGAACTCATGAAGGACATGAAGAGGGACATTAGAAGTATTAGAACATTCTAATATTAGGAGAAAACTTTCCTCAAGAAGTGTCCACTTGCCTTCGTTGTTGTTAAGAATTCTGGCAATTTTCCTAATGCGGAGTTCTATCATTCCTTGTCACATAACTTAATACGTTCTGTACAAGCATTTGGTTTATTGGTAGTTACACATAATGCATTTGAATATTCAATGGGGTTTACAGAAAAAGCGCTGCGTATGAGAAAGTCGCCTAATATTGTGTTAGATGGTTAATTCATAAGGTTTCAGGAAACTTGAATTGTGTGAAAAGCAATTTCTATAATTACTCAACTATATCCCGATGAGCAATAAAACTACACATCATGCTGCCTCCAATCTAAAATTTCCATTAAGGTAGATCAATTCCCATGGGCCTTCAAAGGAATAATCCACGCTACTTAATGTTGGCAGTTGGCAAACTGAATTCATTTGCCAAAAATAATCTCTCATTGATCTTTCCATCTCTTTACTAAGTTCCTTCATATAATGAAAAAAAGGTTGAAGATCCGTCGATGGATAGAGAGGCTTGTTGTTTTTTGGACTTTAGGACAGGATCATTTATTATTCAACTCTGCTCCGAGCCTCCTGTTTTCTTTGTAGTCTCTAGAGAATTCACTGAAAAAGAATTCGATGCGGACTGTAGCACTAAACGCTTCAAGATCCGCCTACTGCTTTCATCTAGATTTGTACATGACTCTTTCATAATAGAATGGAATTTTTGGGATTTAAGCACGCTCCTCATCCCATAAAAGATCAGATTTTATATAAGGAAAGGACCTCCAGGAAGGAGACCTTCTTCCAGTATGTAACTAAGGAATGAGGAAGTTGCGCACTTTGATTAAACGAAAACTTAACGAAATTGCATTTCAAGATGCTCTCGAGAACCGTAGAAAGCTCTTGAGAACCTTCACTTGTGTAACCCAGATTTCTATTCAAACTGAAACCCTAAAACTGTAAAACCAGCTTTAAAGAAGATTAATTTCTCAAGTCTTCTTCATCTCGCCGTGATGGTGCTTATGATCTAAATTTACTGATGAAAACATAAATGAGAGGCATATAATAACAAAGTCGGACCAAAAGTGCAATTTAAGGTTGAAAGTAATAATACATTAATCCGAATTTATTCCACTTAATGCCAGTCAGTAATGTTATGCTTGAAAGTAACATGAGCCACCCACACACACTACCAGAGCACATATATACAATAAGCCCAGAGGATAGTTTTCTTTTACTGAAACTACAAGAAGGGTAGGAAATTCTAGCTCGTGTACAGACTCTACAATTATTGTCATTTGATTTATTATAAGAGAGCCTTTGATGTGTGTGTTACTCATTAAAGGAACACAATAAAGCTTTTCCTGTGGCAAACGCAGCTGATGTAAGCTTTTCTACTTGTGTTTCGAAGTTCCTAATTAGATCCTGATGAGCGATGCCCTTTCATTCTGGTAGACGATTGGGATGTCTATCGCCTTCGTAGATGGAACAACCAATTGAGTTGAAAGCATTTTAGTAAATGCCGTCTCACTCGATACACTTCCTCATATCCGCCAACTTCCAACACACACCCCGTGGTGGATGCTTTCTCCCAAGTGTGTAAACATTCCTTATTCATGCACAACAGTAAACGGGGTGGTTATGCTATCCAAATCACCCATGTGGGATATTTAAAGACTCGGCCTCTTCTATGTTTTCCAAGTCCCACCCCGCATAATTATGTTTCAAGTCCAACGAACAGTCTATTTAATGTCACACCTGAGTGACAGTCAAATGAACAGTTCCTTAAGTGATTCGTAATGGATGATGGGAATGCGTCAAGAGTTCCTCTTTTATAATTTAGTTACAACCCTCGACCAGACCACCACTGCCCGTTCCCAGACTTCTATAAACTTATAGACTCCTCTAATGTGTTCTACTGTTACTTTATAGCTAACGAGTCTCCTCCAGTCATAAGGAAAGATTCATAAAACTTCCCAGTACACTTTTGCTTCACTTCCTATAACGCGTTTCACATGGAATAACGCAATTTCCTTGCCTAACAGAACATACATAATGCTCTCATGCATATTGTAACATTATGATGAAATTGGGAAGAACATTTCTCTCCCTATTATATTATACACAATGTAATCATTATTTAATGTGTCCTTTTATTTGTTCACAGCGGACGTACTCTCGTGTACAGCGTCAATATTAAATTTATGTGCAATCTCTGTGGATCGTTATCGAGCGATAACCAGGCCACTGGAATACTCGGGAGTGTCATCCCCCAGAAGAATGTTAGCTGTGATCTTTGCCGTGTGGTTATCCGCTGCTTGCGTCTCCCTCCCTCCCGTTCTTCTACTTGGCAATGAACATGAAGACAGGCAGTGCATGGTCTCGCAGAACTTTTGGTAAGTAGCCAAGATCACATATTTCTTAAAAGAACCACACTGCACACAAACCCGGTCTGCGTGTCTCCAGTTATTTTAATTGTAGATTTAAGACCGAAACATGCATTTCCACTTGAGTAAAGTGTCACAGATACGTCTATTAATTGCGTCTGTTTTGTCACATCAACCGATGCCATCTTATTCAATGAAATCCTTATTACTTGTGATTTAATCGCCACACCAGACTTGTTCATGAATCTTCGTGAAGGAACTGAATGAAGACGAACTCGTCTATAGCCTTGGACTCTGAATAATCTGAACGCTATAATTCAAAATTAATCTTTGGATCTGAGTGTCTTAAGATTTAGGACGAAAGAGAAAGTTTATATGACCAACAGAAATGACATTCGTCAGACAAACAGGATAGACTTGCTATACACATATGCTGTGGTATTTATTTAGACCAGAAGGTCCTTTAAACACTTACACACAACAGTGAAAACACATTACCATTAACCATCTACTTTATGAGTATGTTGGGGAAAGTTATAAATTCTCGTACAAATGTTCAACCCGCTACACTAATGGATTTCAGGCGGATGTTAATCTAAAGTGTGAAATTTATGACAGACGTATTTCACTAGAAACAAATGAGACAGTTGCACACGGTAAAAATAAATCTGTATTACATAAGATGTAAATTAAATCCCAGAGGCCGACCTTAGACCAAATATTTTGGGATACCTTTCAGCATTAAGGATTAAGTGGTATGTGGGGAGTCTAAAGTAAATTTGGCCGTTTACGTGCTTTCTCTGCCACAAGACACCGAGCTTAATGTTTAGTTCACAGACCAGTTTACTTTTACTTGGCCGAATTAATCATTAAAAGTCACCCAGTGTGTCTATATCTCATGAAGTTGTATAGTAATTGGTCTCTCAAAGTGTTTGCTTAATGGAACCCATAAACAATACGTGTCGGGCGGTAATGAAGATATTCTAATGCATTACACACAGCTTTATGTCAAACAAACTTTGAGTTGAATTATGTTAGTTCATCTTCTGAAATCTTAATTCACGTGTGATTAGTTTTGTAAAGTGGATCATAAAGACACAAGTTATCGGATTCTATTCTTGAATATTGCATAACAAAATCATACTTGCTTTTACAACATCTCAACTGACAGTTGTCTAAAGGTTTGATTTGTTATAAGAATTGCACGTTAAGTCGAAATAAGTTTCGGACGGCATAAGCTATAAATGGGTCTCTGATTGTATGCAAATTCATGCCACAGAGTGGCTAAGTGGCCTAACTAGAGTAAGTGTAGCTCGAGGGTGAAGGAAGATGAATCCTTATTCTTGACGAACAGGGAACATGAATTAATGTGAAGAAACGCTGGTTGATTCGAGAGTCTGATATCTCAACATAAATCTGCTGGGATGTTATGACTCCTAAGGAAAGACATGCAAAGTGTGTTAAATATGCAAAGTGCCACCCACCCGCAGATTATACGGTTTAAAGGCATATGGACGTCTTCTTTGGAAAGACGGTAAATGAATGAATCGCCACTATTACTTGCGGTGCCACTTCTGTAATCTAACTCAACGTTAAAACTTCACTTTACTGTTCCCAAAAGTCAACTTGACTTTCTCTTCTTTAATAGGAATGGAAGAGAATTGATTATAATATTCGTTGCTCCAGTAGAAGTGGCTCATCCCTGTCCCTCATTGGCTCTCTCCCTTGACGAGAAATAATGGCAGTTTAAAGTAATCTACTTTGTTCTCGAAGCCTTAAGTCACAAGTGGTTTCTTCATTCATTTCTAACTAATTTGCTGGCTCGAATAATGACTTTTACCCTCAAAGAGAACAAACCTTGGCCTTCTACGAACAGACATAATATTTTCTCTCTCGTCTAATTAATCACTAAAGTGACTTGACTTTCCCCATGAAAATTAAAGGAACGAATCATTGAGGTTCGGTGGAATTTACCTGCCAAAGTTAACTCATCACTCCTCAGGCTATTTAACTACTTAAGTAGGTACGTACGCATCTAACTCATTCATCAAAAAGACACGATCCAAGACATAACTTTTGTAAGTGATGATAGCGGATGGTGTTTTATTGCTGTGTTCTTATACTTGCGTAGATCTTAATTGATTTGTTGTTTTCTTTACCGGATATCTATGTGGTTTAACATCATATGGCTTGGCTTGTGTTACTATCTCTGTTATCCTTGGAGTTTAATAGCTTCTGAAATTGCAACTTAAACCTCTATGTATATTCATCCAAGTTTAGGAAATAGATAATACGATGTAAGAAATAGTCTTATCCGCCTTCAAACTGGTTGGGAAATGTGCCAAGAGAATCAAAAATTGATTTAAATCCGCCTTCCTTGTTGTATGCACCGAATTTACTAGAGACTTTGGCTCTTCCGTTCTTCCGGGTTTTTGCTGGAGTTAACTTAGTTTCCCGTACTTTTTGTGTAAAATTAATTGACAAACAATTTGCAAGGAATTTAGTAAAGACTTTGGTTTCAGAGATCCAGGCAGCTCACTGTCTTTCAACATGTTTTTTCCATTTTCGATATCAAAATTAAATTGCGTTGGGGGTGTTCAGCTTATAAAATCTCAAGTTCTCCACTGCATCGATTAATATTGCAAGTCCACGTTCATAATTGAAGTAAGACCTTCGTATATGAAAGATGGAATGAAAA
>JAQGAB010000933.1:0-20442 GCA_034696565.1 Isotomurus graminis | reverse complement strand
TTTTAAATGCATCCTTCATTGTTGAGTATAACGCACGAGTTGAGCATGTGCGACGCTATCATTTTGTGAATCATACAACACCCAAGAAAGATGTAAATACATCGTTTGTAGATACCCAGCAACTGATCAGAATTTGAGAAGTATGAAGATAGCAAGGTGTCTCATTAAAGAGATTAAATTGTAATCTAAACCATAAAATCGATTTGAGACAGTCCTCTGGCATGGTGTAATCTTTACTTGGAGATCAGATGCATGGGCTTGAAGAAGGAAGTGGCAATTTGGTTGGATGTACCTACGGACTGGAAGTGCATTCAGTAGAATCAAACCTAATACGTGTAAAATTAGCCAAGGGGATGAATATGCCATTCGCGAGTAATCTTGTTCCATTTCCTAAGGTGTATTTACTTTCCTGTACAACTTCCCTTTTGTCACACTTGAAACTCTAGAAAAGTAGTTTATGAGTGCTCGAAACTTAGTTCAACTTCAGTGGGAGACAAAACATGAAGCTGAGAGTTTGATTCGAGGTCACATTGAACAAGTCTAAAAGGCAAATTCAAATTAGGGAGCAGTTGGTAACTCTCGATTTTGGTTACCTTGAGCAAGAAAGTCATTAGTCAGTGAGACGGTAGCAACACATAATTCAGATAGATGGATGAAGATCTGATGGCAACTTCGGTTCTTGTAGTGCTTACTAATGAAGCTGTGTCAACAGCAGATGTGTGAAATGAATAAATGGAATTGTCAAGACGAGATGTCTTCGTTCAGAAGATAAAAATACAGGCGAGTTGATTGACAAGATCACTCAAAAACGGTGAGAAAGTTAAGATTTATGAATATTAGGTTTAGTAAGCTAGAATGAGAAATAGGGGCAAGGCGAACTTGACATTTGAATTGCATAGTGTACATGTCATTACTGTTCATAAAATGTATTGTGCGAGTGGTGATAAATAGTATTATTAAGGTGTACACAGCGATTATTCGTGGTTCAATCTTTGCTACGAATTAAACTTTAATGTGTTGAATAATAGTACAGACAACAGAGTGAGCTTGTAATGTAAGAGAGTTATGTCTGCAGTTCCTATCATGTACGGATTGATATGAATTAGATTCCAGCCGAAATAAGTTTTTAACGATCCCATCTAGTGCATTGTGCGCTACAGCCAAATCGACCTCTTATCGTGTTACTAGTTGAGCGAAAGGAGCATTCGAGTTCACAGAGTACTTTTATGAAAGTATTAACCGAACCATCGCTTTCATCTAATATAAAGAGATTATATTATGTATACTTCTACTTTCCTCGTATCCATTTCATCGAATTTCTCTCCTCTGGTACACAGGTACCAGAGATCCCTCTTAGCTTCCTTGCTAGTTTGTCCTTGTATTAAGTGAATATGTATCAGTTTACTTACATTGGAAATTGGAATATGGAGAAGAGCTTATAGAATTTTTGTTTTATAAACAAAATAAATTTTACTCATTGGGGTTATGTTACAGGAAGTTAGTTTTTCGGTAGAAAAGAAAGTTCAAACAGTTCAAGTCATCAACAGTTAGTTATTGCTTACAAACACCCACACAAACAGTAAGGTTATACTGTTAGTAACACACGATTCAGAGAAAATATCCTGGACTCGGTGAAAACTTGTTAGTTGTAAGTAATAGGGGTGCCAACTTAAACCTTTGAAAGTGTGGGTTTGAGTAAATAAGTTGACTGAGAGTAGACTTGATCATGACAGAAAGGTCGATCGAATTTCTTGGTCTATTTGCGATGCATATCCGATAAAAGTCAAGGTTAGCCAGATTATAGAATGAAAAGTTAGTACTTAAACAGTCTATTTCCATGATAGAAGTGTAATTTTTACATTATTCTCATTTTATTTTCGATTCGTATACTTGTGTATTATTTGATTATTATGGAGTCTTTTATAATAAGACTGTGAATCATGAAGTGAAACCCTTATTTCTCTATAATTACTGACGAGTCGGATTCGGGTTCTTGAGACTTAAATTAAGAACTTCTTTCCTACATAAATGTGATGCATTGTGCAGATCATAATAGTAGTTTCGGATGTGTTCAAGACCACATGGCGTAGGGAAATTTGGTCGTAAGTTGTGTGTTAAATGCACATTACACATTATGCGAATCGAAAGTTCTTGGTTCAGTTTCAAATTTGAGAAGCATGGCGTAACCGGGATGAAATATACTCTTGGCTAACTAGACAGACTGATGAATGTTTTACAACTGGAGCGATTCTAATTAATGGCTGGGAATAAATCTCCGCTCCATTCAAGCAAGACCACCACACTATTGTTCGTGTGTATTGTACGGATATGCGTGGTATATCAGAAATAGGCACAGCTCCCACAATTCACAATGAGAAGGTGCCATTCAAAATGCAATTCCAGAAGTGACTGTGAAACTTAAACTAACAGAAAGATATTATGGAGGTTCAAGCACAACGCAACGCACTGAAAGCACATGTCTAGGAGCATTTTCCATTTATCATGTAGGGATATAAATTATAACGAGATGACATGTACCAGTCTCTGCTTTAAAAAACACGAATGACGGGAAACAATAACCTCCGTTGAAGAAAAATGTCTCTAGCCTGTTTTGTTTTCGCAAGTCGCGTGTATTTCAGTAACCAACAAATCATTTTTCTGAATCCACGAAAGGTCGTGTGAGGAACTTGGAGTAAACAGCTCAAAATAATTTCCTAAAAATATCTTATTAACTGATACATGCTCATCCAGTCAGTAGTGAGGGAGAGTGAGACATGAATATGATTTTTACATAAAAGCGATAATAAACTTAGTACTTTATTATGATTACTTTATCACACTCTGCGGAGGTCGATTTGTGGGGTATTTCGGTGGAGTAAAATGAATGAAATAAAAGTGCAATTTTCCCTACCCACACACATGCAAACATCTTGTTTTCCATTAAAAGCAACTGAACCGGAAATTCCGTTCGGTTGGAGTTTAATGTGGCGTACAAGGAAGACCTTGTTTGTAGTTTGTAGATATCCCTTTTAACGAAATTCTAGTTACTGCCAGTTAGCGTGCTAATTCACCGAATTCCGTATAATTTCATCGTAGGAAAAACTTTATCACATTCAACATTTCCCATCTATTTCACAATACTAAACTTATTGCTAGAGGGGACAATCAACACTGGAAATGAATACAAATTCCCAAAATGAACTTGCGATTTCCTGCCGATAAAAACTGGCGATTGATTGGATCGCCAGTCACACAGGTTAAATGGTCCCAGAACAGGAGCTACGGAAAGGTATACAGGTAAAATTGCAATGAGGATGAGGATTTATTACTATGCATTACAATATTCATGAGGGATTTTACGATGAAATTATTCGTTGGAGAGCGAACTATTCAGTCTCTCTTGCACTGGTTGGGAGTTTAACAACTAACTACACACACGTGAAGGCTGGGGAATCGTGTAGCTTCGAGATATTTTACTTGAACCAGTAAGGTGGCAAGGTCACTTGGAAAACTGCATTTTGTTTTATGTCAGTGGAATTTGATGTCACCTAAAACTCCCCTTAAGTTGTAAAAGAAATAGGATGGAAAAGGCCGTATTTGTCTAGCTTCCTGTGTTCTACAGTTCTTGAATTATTTTATTAGTTCCATTTTGTATTTGAGTGTTCTAGGTGGTCGTCTCAGAGTTCCAACCTATTTTTCAGCCACGCGAATCATTCAAAAGAACAGTTAAGTTCAGGTGGAACATTACATGAAGAATGGTTTAAGTTTAACTTGTATATGGAATGATTGTGCAAGAATGGGGAAGAAGTTGTAGCTGTTTCAATTCCGAATGCGCAATGGAATGTATATTAACCTTTCATACTATGCCGTAATCTTGACACATTCCTGATATAAATTACAATAGCCCTGAACCATTAAGAATCGCGTTAAGAACTTGGGACAATCCAGTTGTAGAATAATTTGGACAGGATTACAGACTAAATTGTCTACAAGTGAGACACTTAAAGAATCTCATTTGCATGGAGTTAACACTTAGTTTTGGAAGAGATTGGAAAGGATGGTACAAAAAGAAATTCAATTGGTAGAAATGGAGGTGACATAAAGAATAAAGATAACGCGTAAAGATAGAATCTCAGTTGAGTAACAATAGTGTGTGTGGTGTAATATGGCGACGGTTAGAGGTAGCTTATCTCGTTTATTCCTCTCGTTTACGCGTTACAAAAGAAATAACGGAGAAGACAAACATTCAGAGTAGTCATTATGGGCAAAATAGGTTGTTACGGACGAGTGCCTCATTTAGTTTGCGATTTGCGATAGGGGTGAAAACAACTGTACCAAAAGTTTTTCTCATTGAATTAAACGAGAGAAAGAGATATTAAAGGAGGATTAAGTGTTTTTTTTCATCTGAAGAAAGATGTATGAATGGAAATGTGTAACTCTTGACCTTGGAGAACACAGCAATCTTGAATAAGATTTTTGAAGACTAGGGATCTCCAGGAACTCTCCGTGCATTATTATACTACATTATTAAAACCCAGATTCCTGAGTACAAATTTGTATTTGCTGAGAGAAGAGTAAAAAATGTGTTGAAGTGCTTAAGTTCAAATTTTATTAAGGGATATAGAGTATTCATGTATTATAAGTGGAGTCGGTAAGAGCATTATTTTTCATTAGTTGTGTGCCTATTGACATGCATGAAGATTTATGACGCTTCATTGTGCACATATTTTCGCATGAAACAGCATATCTATTAACGACTTCACTGAATTATATTCTCTGTCAACGAGAGTATTACAGAGGTAAGTTAAACAAGTGAAACATCTGGAAGTTTATAAAACAGCGAGTTAAATTTTGGTGTGAAAGTATCAATTGTTAGTATCATTATATATTATTGTGAAATATTTATTCCTATGCATATGTAATAAGCACGCCTTAAAGTCGTCTTGAATAGAAACAAAGATCTTAAACTTCCGCTTGCTAACATTCCTATTTTGCTACAACGAAATTAGAATTTACAGCGAATATTCTTGAACTGCTAACTGATTTAATGATATAATTAAAACACCTGATGATTCTATTACACGGAAATGCGAATGGAAACTGTATGAAGTTGATTAAACATTTACGAGTTTGTCACGTTCGTACCCACGCAAAAACCGCATTTCGTACATTTAACAGGAAACGCATACTTAAACTTCTGCTGGAGTAATGCATCCTGAAAATTCTTCGAATCTCATTCCCTAGTGTACTTGAAAACCATTTACACCTTTCCATTATGTGGAAACTAAAGTAAGTGCTTTATTGGATTTCACTGTTTGTGACGTCCTTGCCTTTGTTTGCCTACGAGATGACTGAATGTCATGATCATGCACACAACAGCTCCACATTCGATACTTTCTCTCGCTCAATTCCACAAGGAAATGGACGCTCAGTTTCACCCCAAAATCGACCAACTTTCCAGACTCACCGGATGGTCTCTTTTGTACTGTCAAGTGAATTTGAAGGAATCGTTAAACTAGCAACCAGAAACATTTACGTCTTTGGACATTTTGCACGATTTGCTGTGACTCACTGGTGAAGGACACCATAAAATTTTTATTGACATTTACGGGGAACGAATTCGATTGTCATGTCATTGTAGTTCGTGGAGTACGTGTTCTTATGTAGCGAAAGTAAATAGATGGGGATGGATGAGTGTGTATTTTAAAGGGGAATACGCTACAGAAAACTTTCCATTGCTACTTCAGATGCTACAGATTTTGAGTGACAGTTGAGCAAAAATTCAAAAGTTTGTTTGTTCACTTTACATGCCTTCACTCTCGTGCGTAGGCTGTTCAATACTCAAGGGAACATGACTGTAATTTTAGGCTTAATAATCGTATGTCAAATGGTCATGTAATAATCCAGCACGAACACACACACACTCGACATTGAATTGAAGTGCCTGAAAATGTGGATTTAATACGTGATTTTATTCTGCTCAATACAGTTATTGCTGATTACACTTGCAGTGAAGCGGCTTAAATTAAAAGTTGCTTACAGAACTTGGAGAATCATTTATAATCATTATATTTTAGTTTTGAGTTTTTATAAAGGAATGTGACAGATAGTGGAATATATTCCTATTTACTGGACTGTCAACTGTCTAGAAACTTCGAACTTGGAGTTTCCTTTAAAGATTCCGATATAATAACTCAATTAAAATCGAATCATGAAGTTGCACTTTAATGCTTTTAAATATTGTGCAAGTAGGTCAAAAGTTTTAACCAGCAATAATTTATTTGTATTGATCTAAGACTGACTGTGCGACTAGATTAAGATGTTTCAAAATAAACAGCAGAATGACAAGTCTTATTGCCATTGCTTGCAAATTATGTTACGCTTTAAAGAACCTTCATTGCAAATTCTAAAATAAATACTCGAATGTTCAAAACCAGTCACTAGAGTACTATTTTGACTTGCTAAAATATTGTACGAGATTGAATCATGTGGACTGCATTGTAGAACAACTTAGCGACGATGTGGAATCTCAAGTATGTTCAAGGATGCCAAGGCATTAGATTAAAATTTAGTGCGTTAATACTATTTCCAAATTTTCTTGGAAAGGCCTCCAAGGAAAGATCTGCTCAACAACTTGGCATAGAAGTAGCATGTACCACTTCAGCAACTGCAAACACTAGTAGTTTATGCACATACAGCGATTCTGTCTCATTTGAATTGCTAACTGCAGCTCTACCTTCGAGAAACAGATGCATGCAAAACATTTTCGAACAAATAGCTGGTCCAATATCCAAGAATTTTTTGAATTCAAACGCTTTAATTCAATTTTATGTCATATTACACAAAAGTTACACAACGGAAGCTAATAACAGTTTGTACATACCTGATTCGAATTCAGCTCAGATGTATTATTCTTCACGGAAGCTTCATTCAGCAAATACAGAATATCGTTAGAATAAATTCACTCTCACAGCACGTACACTGACACAACCAAAGGATTTTACAAGTCTCACGCAACCCCTGATAGAAATTGATATGCTAATATCTATTTCTATTATTCAAAAGAGATTTCCGTAGGTTTTACAAGTTTGTAAACAGTGTTTTTCATTCAACCAAACACGTAAAAAGTATGAAGTACAGGTAATCGAAAGAGTGTCAGTCTAGAATTTCCTATAAAGGTAAACAGTATTAAGGACGCTACCATCAAGCTGTCTATATTTACCTGGCAAAGAATTATGCCTACTGCTTTTCTTTTGCGTTTTTCTTCTTAAATGCAAGTGAAAGTTGGAAAAATATTTCTTCATGAGTACCCAGTACACTCTTTTAATCTAAAATAAACTTCTTTTTTATTTTTTAAACGAAATTCTATTATTTAGAAACAACTATATATACTCTCCAATCAAGGGTGCCTTGTTCTACAGATATAGAATATTGACGAAGGTCAAATTAATAATTTTTATGAAAACGACTGCTGTTATATACTCAGCCTCAACTTAGATTACGAAGAGCGACTAAGCTGAACCACACTTTCTCAATGAATAAAATGTGAGAAACTTATGTCGTGAGAAAATTGAGACGTGAGACAACTGATGCAACCGAAAACGGGACAACAAGGCTTTAAGTCAGAGAAACGGAGTTGAGGAAGGACTTCCACAGACTAACGGGAGTTTGTGGGTTTCATTCAGTTTTCCTTTCCTTCCTGCCCAAGACCCGAATTCGCGAGAGTACTTGTTGTGTTCACTACTTCATACGTACTTTCCCATCGATTCCTACTTGAAAAGTGATTTTTGTTTAGAAAACAAAACTTGTGGACTAATTGATACCCAGACAGATGCATCAAGAAGGGCAGACATTTCATAAATATGATCGAAAGTTTTAATGTAATAGCCGATCCCTGGGCATTTTGGTTGGTAAAAGTAGGAGGAGGTGGTAAACCGTGTCTGGTTCTGAACTTTGTAGGAAATATTAATAAAAAGAGCAAAACAAGTCACACAATTTTACGTAAAATTAAAGACAATTCTGTTGGAGGTCTTCGAGCAAAGAGATCGTGGAAAGTCTGAAATAAAATAAATTAAATCTACAGGGGGCCTGGTCATAAGTCTAGAGATGTAATTACGTAAACTGCTAATAACTTTAATGTAGATTTTCATCCCACCCACGGAAGAAGTGGGAGATTGACAAGTCCTTGAAAGTTTATTGAAAATTTGAATACATCAGAAGTCAAAGGAGATCAAAGAAGGCGAAAGAATTAATGCTGAAGTATTATAGAAAGCTGAGTAACTTCCTGGTTAGTTCCTATTTATGATTTTGAGGTTGTGACGAAGTTCAACAAGTGGGAGGACCACTTTTCAACCTTATACTAATGACAATTATGTATTATGAATTTGAAAAGGAATAATATATGAATGTGTGTAACACAAGATGAATGTGTGTTAGTTGAAATGCATCAACAATTCTTGGAAAATTAATCCAAGTATTTCCAGTCACCAGTATAGACACGGAAGCACGAGATGAATGATGTATGTGGCTCAATCAGTTTCATTTGGATGACTCTCCAATCATTTGATGTTGTTGAAAAATGATAGCTGGATAAAATTCGGGAGGATTGTGCAGTAAGGAAGGAATGAAATATGCTTATAGACATTCTGAGAAAATTTGTAAAATATGAAACCAGTCGGTTGAGATTAATATTTAGAAATACCCTACGTGCGTCATGGACGAGTTTATTTCAATGCACGTATATACTTTTGTAAATTACTATAGGCCCCTCCAACGGCTAGCATTAAAGGATCTCAGGTTTACAAAGATACCTTTTATAGCAATCGATACTAATATAACTACATGATTTTTAGGAAATGTAATGTAACTCAAAATATATAATGAAGAAGTCAACCTTCATTCTCATTCCATTTATTCGTTTGTTGTATTTTTGTTACATTAATAATGTAATGTTCCATCTATTGTTTTGGTTCGACTGTAACGTTAAACGTTGCAATGTCATAATTCAGGCACTCGTATAGACTTCAGACTCAATCGGATTTGCACAGTGCCCAGCACATCCGCTTTTGTTTTGTGGAATTTGAATTTATGTTTATGGATGACTTAATGTAAGTGTTTTATGTCCATTTGCAAGGGATAGAATTGGCTATGTAATGTAGAGGTAAAAATCTCTACAGCATACCGCAAACAATTGACATAGGCTAGGTAGAGGAAAATGTCTGAAGCTATGAAAGTATAACTGTATGATGAATATAAATAACTTATGTAATTGGAAAGTTCACGTCTAGTCTGCTAGATAAGGTTAAGTGGCAATCAAAGCCGTAATTTCAGACACTCAGGCATATAAGTCCTTTGAAAAATCTCAAAATGACGTGAATGTTTGATGCAGCGAATAGGGAAAGTTAAAGAATTCATCACACTTCTGAAATTATTTTTGTTGCAACACTTTATATAACAAGTTGGTTTACAGTTCATGGTGTCAGGTCTTATATCTGAGGTTTGACTTTGTTTCTCTGTGAAAGGATGGGTAGAATTTGTGAATCGAAGCAAACTTTCTTTGTTGTGCAACAACCAATTAAATATAATGCTTGACCGAGGTTAACTTTGTTACAAAGCCCAGATGCGATGAAAGCGACGCTAGGATGAAAACCACCACATTTAAGTGAAGTGAAAGGTCATCACTTACGTGAGTGGGTCTAGTTGGATAGAAGGGTTTCATCTACAAATTGGCAGGGTCTGACTTCAAAGAACTTTATTCTTTAGCGTGACGTCTATGATAATACGAGACATTGCTTTCTGTGGCTCATTCTCGTGATAATATGTTTGTTGAAGCGTCTTATCACTTAAGAGATTGAGATAAAGTTAAGTTTCAAAACATAAGGCGAAGAAAAGCTTTTTCTATCAATCTGTAAGGAAGTCCACCTTTACCTTTAAATCATCCCTACATAATTTTATTTTATGTTACCCCATAAAAAAACTTGTTTGTGAGTAACTCAATTCTTAAGTAACACTTTCTTAAGTTAGCTTAAGGCAACGTATGTAAAGTTTGGAGCTCAAAGAGGAAAAGTATGTGGGCTTCCTGCATACAAGGAGAAGGTCAAGGGATATATGAGAAGGAGGAGGAGGTACCAGGAACTAGAGAGATAAAGAAAGTAGGCCACAAACAAAACAACAACCCGAAAATATTTTTATTCATGAAGGTTCTCGGTGGAGATGACAGAATGCCCTGTAGGGACTGACTTTTTGGAATCACTCATTTATCTATGCAAAGAAATGAGCGGTGTACTTCCTATACATTCATTTCGTTATTGAATTACAAAAACAATTTTAGCAAGAATTTCCTTGATATGGATGAGGAGTATGTGCACTTCCCTACGATGGATTTGGTTCTTTTATTATTGCACTTTTGCTCTCTGTGTAGCGTATTTTCACAAGACATCAAGATTCTACCAGGGCATCTAGGGTCCAAGGTTTGGCTGGGATTGAATATGTTGCAAGCTAGCACTATAATTTTGGAAACCACACTTACCTACATAAAGCAGAACAATCACGGAAAATTTTAAACAGAATCAGAAACCCCAGTCAGTATTCGACAGTATGGTCGAGGGCTCAGACTATTTGGAACACAACAGACGTCTTGTCTATCACTAACCCTTCCACATGCTCCGATTCACATTCCAGTGGAAACTCAAAGTTCACAGTGGTTTTTCTGACGGATAAATTGTTAATTTACAAGTTCATGGTTTGAAGTGATACTATATGAATATGGAAACAGAAACTAATAAACATTTTGAATAATAATTAAGCTCCAGTTGGACCACAGCAGTCAGCAGTGGTAGGAGTCTCCACGATCCATGTGGAATAATCTGTTTTAGCACATGACAAAGCAATCAACACTCGATTTAGTTCCACTCAGCCTTCACGCATTTCTCTGGTTATATACTGTAAATAGCTCACAAACAAACTAATAATTCATGCAAGAAGGTAACTAGTAATATCCAATAAACAGATCCGGAAATTTCATTAGTGGTGATATTGACAAGGTGAGTCTGGTTACTATAAGTTTTGTGCTTGGATTACAGGTTACTTATATGCATGATATTCTACGTCAAAATTGAGCCTTTCCGAGACTACGACAAGCAAAATGTTTTAAAAACAGCATACTGCAGTATATTTGTCAGCTATACTGAATGTAAGGAACTACATTTTTGAGCCAAGAGATAGATGATTAGTCCATATGACTTGCCAGTTTGATGTAAGACTTCAATTGTAAAACGTGAGTATATGAAAGAAATTTTTCAGAAAGTAACGGTTGGTTGGGTACCAGTGCACAGTGCGAAAGCGAATTTTCAGAGATCCGGTCTCTCTCCGTTGAGCTAATGTTGACCTTCAGCCACCCAGAAGATTGAGAAGCTCTTCATGTCCTCTATCCAATTAATTAGTAAAGGAGTTATATTCAAGAAGTAAGTCTTTTGAAGTTTAGTTGAACTCACATTCGTTGATTTGCATTTGATCTGATTCCGATTCATATAAAGTTTGGAATAATAGATACGATTCTCTGGAACCATTCTAACTGTGGCTATGTGAAGCGTATAAGAAGTTTAGCATTTCCTCGTTGTACCTCTTGGAATTGTTGTATAACTGCTCCTTAGAACAATTTTATTCGCGCAGACAAGCACAGTTGAAGTAACATGATTGGATTGTGTTTCAATTGTCAAGGACATAACGTTGTACTTTTAGTACGTGGAACTTGGATTTAGATATATGTGACGCGTTTAGTTGAGTAAATATATCCAAGGAAGTGTTGTATGTAAGGAGGTATAGTAGGATGTAAAGACAAATCGTTGTCGCTAACGCTTTCTGGCACAACACCGTCATGGGTCATTTTTTAATTAATAAGCTGTAAAAGAACTCGTTTTGTTTTAGTAAAATCACTTAAACATTGGGCCATTGTACTAATATAATGACATCATCAGGACAATCGAGCAATATACCATGTAAGCGTGTGTTTTGTGGTAGAAGGGATAAAATCTTTGCCTGGAAAATCTTGACTGCAATGTGAAAAAGATGGAAATTGGATGCTTCATGAACCAGTATGAGCACATGTTAATTAATCTTTGCACTTAATCAAATCATAACAGGGTTATATTAGCATTTTAAGTGACACCACAGCAAATACTCCTTGCACGATCTCCATAAGAAAACAAGTAGAAAAATCTCGGAGTCCTGTCAGCTTTACGACAATGACATTACACCTCATCACCTCACGATAAAAAACGCAATTTTACTTGGAACATCATTAAGATTCTTTATTTGCGAAATGGCCAGTGCATACTGCGTGTATAATATGTATAGTGTTTACCGTGTCTAAAAACTTTACTATCGGACTGGAAAATCGGAAAATACATTTGGGTAAACCAAATAAAGACAGATGAATCTAGAGTGTATGCAATGCGCTACTCTTAGGGGTAATCTACAACCTACCAGATAGGCTGTTTGTTTATTCATGTCAATATTGTCAATTTAAAGTATTATAATATTTATTATTACGCTAGCCTTAGAATCTCGCTCTTTATTAATGTTACCATCGCTCTTCGTTACTTTGAAACTTTAATAATGTGTGATAATTAATGTGGGCATCATAGTAAAGAAATGCAACTGATCATTAAACTTTTATGCCATATTGATACCGTAATCACACATTGCTTGCTTGCGTAAAATAATGAATTGTTTAATTAAACGCGAATAAAGGAAATCCTGTGATACGAGTCATGCAAATAAATGTTGGTTTGATGTCTCCACACAAATCTGTGGCCCAGAAAACTTTTAGACTAACAATCACAAAACGCATTTCATCATTAAATGTATATCGCGAAATAAAAATGCGTTTGACTAAAAAATTGTCTGAACTGTACCAGATTCGATCATACATTACTAGTGTACAACGATTGAGCCACGGACAGTGTGCACTTGTTAGCTTCAAGGGTCACATACATTTGTGTCCTGTAAAGGTGAATTCATAAGCGTTGGAACTGGTTGACTTAAATACAGATGAGTGTACTGATTATAATAGTGCTAGAGATTATTTTAAACTTCGTTCTGAGCATTTATATCCTACTCCCGGTGATATAAGTAGTAGGAAGGTAACGTAGCGGCTTGGCATTCGCTGTCTTAATAGAAGGCTATTGTGTTGTGAATTGTGAATAAATCGGAGAAGAATGAATTTGTTGTAGTTGTATGTAAACGATCAACGTACGGAAAAGTTAATTGACCATTCCGACAAGTAACAACGTTAATTTGATCATAATCACCTATTTCGAATGTGTTTCAGTAAGTGAAGTTTTACCTAATGCTGCAAAGTTGAGTGCAAAGACTGCAAACTATCGTGAACTTAAATGAACATGGGCACTATTTGAATACACACAGGTAAAGTTGGGTTGTAATGTTAACAGAATGCATATCAAAACCAATTTCATATACAAGTAAACTCAGCACACTATAAAAACTTCAAACAATTGATTCAAAGCGTTGTAGTAGACGTATGATTTTTCGTTTACGGTTTACCGTTTACGATCCTGAAATGAAACTTTGGGTTAAAATGTAGCTGGTTGGTGCTTCTTTTCAAGAAATTCTTTTCAAGAAATTCTTTTCAAGCTTGGCTTGCATTTAAACACAAAATTCTTTTGATGACAACATTATCATAGCTTTACCTAAGGATTATGCTGTAAAGACTGTAAACTCACGTACCTTACAAAAGTGTATGAAATAAAATTTATTGAAGCTCTACTTCTTATACAACAAAATATAAAAACACAAACCTATTAATGCTTCATAATATTTTTAGCGGTTAGGGATATCATTGTCATTGGGAGATTCACAGTTTTTGTACGACGAGATTCTATCGTTTACCCCAAGCATAGTGAAATCTTGATGAGCGTTTGTTCCAGGAAATATCTTTTCGCATCGTCCTTTACATCGTTTGTCTTCGCATAGGATGATGCACCCTCCATGAACTCGTACAGAGGAAATGCGATTGTCCCACATGCCGTTCAGATCCAAGCACGCTTTGAATGGAAGAAGCACTTTAGACTCTCCTGAAAATAAATTATAGAAAATCATTTTCTTTTGACAATGCTAAAAAAAATTGCTATTTATATTAAGTTTAATTGCAACAAAGAAGTCTTAAGTTACCTTCAAAGTAGACATCTTCAAATACTTGAATTTTCAAACCGTTGAGGGCCCCAATAAAAACTACCAAAGTAAACGCAAGACAGGCTACAGTGTTGTGTGCCATTTTAATCGAATTTCAAAACTAAAACTTCAGTAATCCCGTAATCAAGTGATGCTGGAATAAAGGTAACACGGAAGCAATGTCAATGTAGTAATACCGTGTGAACTTCTCGGCTAAAGCTGCGTTGTGGATAAAAGTCTTGTGAAGAATGAAACAAATAAATTCTCATAGTGCAAGATATGAACCTACAGTGTATTTATTAGAATGTAACCAATATTTCTCATGAATGCTTAGCAGATAGCCATAATAGATATACACTCTTAGAGTTTTTAGTTCCAGGAAGAATAAATTCAATATTCTATCTCTGTAGGTCAAGGAAAACACCCTTTAGGTAGTCGAAACTCAGGAAAAGCAGCGAGGGCAAAATAAAGGTGACTTTTCTGATGTGGACCTAATAATGTCTAAAGGTATGTTTTTTGACATACATTTGCCTTGTTACAATATAGACCAATGTAAAATGATAAATGGTGTCCGTTTCATGCTGGTCACAATCTCAAACGGATTTTGTTTTATTTAACACAGCCAGTATCATATGGATGAAGACTTGCTGATTACATTTACGTAGCATGTGGAATGTTTATGCTCGGTGCACTTTACAAAGTACGAGTTTTTTTATTGATTGCTGGAGTTTAGAACACGAACTACATCAGTTGAATAAGGCTGTGACCTTTTGCTGTGAAATGTTATACAGCCAAAGTGATTTAACTATAAGATAGATTGTGTGATGAAAATGACAGAGATAGCGATAGCTTTAATGCATAATTTAGATACATGAGCACGCTTCCAAGTTGTGGAGGTGGAGAGAAGATTCGAGTTATCTGGCTTGCTTAACAAGTTATAAAATTATCAACCTCAATTTCGAGTTGCTTGCTGTAGAAGATAAGTTTACGTGACTGACTACCTCCACAAGATCGGGGTTTGGGCACTAATTGTAGGTCCAGGTGTTAAATGATTTTAATGTGAACCCGAACAATCAGTTTATAGTATAGTAGAACAATTAACGAACAAAGGAGAGAAAATTATTTCTCTATTTCTTTTATTTTTGGGAATTCAATAGAACCAACTTAGACCCTGACTGACTGAAGGTACCCTTCTCCTGAACTGTCTGTAGTGATAAAATAGACATTCTAAAAAAGGTAAGTATAGAAATGCATATGCAGGGATAGGTGACAGACTGACTGGCATCCCACCAATTACTTTGACTGGAGACTTTAAAATTATTACAGACTGTTTTGAAACAACATAATGTCCGTTCTGATTTTGATTACAGACTTAAGCTGTGGAATGGAGGAAGCATAAAAGATTAGCACAATGGGTTCGTGCAAGAATGAGACTAAACCTAAAACTCTGCTGGACACATTTTGCTGGTGGTTCTTCAAGTTCTTTTGCTGCTTGACTCTAGACTTGGAAGAAGAGAGACGATGTTTCATCGGAAAGAGACATAATATTCATTCGTTCTGTCACAGGACAAACAATAACAATACGGAAGGTTATCATTGTCCTCAGTTGTACTATCCATCTCTGGTCCACAGACGAAGGAAGAATTCCATGTTCGACGACACCCTATCTGACTTGACTGAAAGAACTGAAGAGGATTTAGACGTGGGGAGCTGTACATCGTCTGATGAAGACTATCTCACGTCGTCTAACAACTGTGATGCAGACTACTTCTGTACCCGTTCTGGTGAATGGAAAAAGTCTAACTAAAACCAATACCTGAAACTTTCCTTAAGTACAATGGCACCAATGGCACGTTCCCACGAACTCGCTTGTACACCTGTGTGTGGAGGAGACACAAAATTAACGAAAGCTGCCTTGTGCCTTCTCTATATTTATTACTGATGAACATTTAAGATTACTGGATTTTTAGGATTAACGAAGAAGTCGACTCAGCTGTCAAGAGTCAAAATAAAGTCTACTAATTAATAAGTCAAACTACTGTGGATATGTCAGAAGAACTGATTGTAACTGACCTTAAAGTCAATTCATGTTGTGTTTTTAACAAGACTTGTCATACGAAGTGAAGAATAATTAAAATAACATCATAGCACACACTCTAAAACACCAAATGGCAGGTTGAACACGAGACAAGTTTGAATGTGGGATTCTTGTCGACCTGCAACAACCTGTCACTTGGGATTGAAAAGAAAGTCTCATGAATCCATTATGACTTTAATTGTTTATAATCCCTGTCTATACGGGGATAATACTCCTCAGCAATGTATGAACCAAATCCGTTTTCCCATAGTTTGCTTGTTTTTCAGGGTATTTAAGGGACTGAAGGAGCTTCTTGGTTTTCATTTGAAATCAGGCAGTGTTCACTTACTCTTGCCAACAAAAAAACTTTCTCAGTTGACTTGAATTCCGGAGTGTAACTCTGAAATGGCTTTCTTCCTTCGAGTGTCTCGAGAAAGTTGTGTAGTCATACCCGGAACATTATTAGCTATTATTACTATTCTGTTGGTAAGCATGGTTAGTAGTGCAAGTATCCACAGAGTAAAGAAATCAGTAGAAGCAGAAGCAGGTAGTCAGAAGGAAAACTCCTCATCATCGACATCACCGATACCTACATCAATTGACAAGGCCAATGGAACCACCACACCTGTCGATAAATCTAATGGTACCCTCCCGGATTCTGATAGCTCCTCCGTTCCGCCGTCACCGACTGGGGACGATGATGTGATCTACGCCGCATACAGAGGTCCATTCTATCCATTTGATGTAAGTGTCTGAGATACAATAGAAGTGCAATCAGGGATTGAAAATCCACCATGCTTATTTAAAAAATACTCAAAATCTCTCCATGTTTCAGATTATTGAAGACGATGACGACTCCACATGGTTGTGGGCACTGGACGAAGCTTTACAAAAGCGCAGGGAGGCAGAAGAACTGGACGACTTTGCAGATGAACTTGAAGAATTCTACAGCAATGAAGACGAAGAAGATGATGAGGAATACGACGAAGGAGACGACTTTCTTGACTCTGAATACGAACATGAATCCGCAGATGATGACCATGATTTCAGAAATGTGAAAACAAATTAGCAACTCATCTTAGTACCATCTTAAACTGTGAATATAAATTGCAGCCAGTACATCCAGTCTTATTAGAATAAACTTATTTTAATCAATTAATACGTAAAACTATACATAATTACCATTTTCACTTTAACATTTCGAATAGTCTTTCGAAGGATCGATTTAAAAAAGGTACATAGAGACAATGTGACAAAAGTATTTACCCCAAATTGATAAACCTTCACTGAATGTGTCTTTCACCTTGTAGCCTCATTCGGGATTATAAGCTCTGTATTGATTGATGGTGATAAATTATAGTTGAAAAAAATTGATTTCATTTCGTCCATCATTCATACTTATCTATTATCATACAAAGTTATCGTACTTGTCATATTTAATGAAAAATATCGCTTAAGCTTTTCTCATTTACACAACTAAGTAAACTCTTCTGGAATTTTTCACCATTCACCCAACTTCGTAAATGACTCATTGTGTACCGTGATTACTGAGGAATGTGACAAGTACGAGTAAAACGCAACTTAACAGCGACCATCCGAATGCTTTCCCTGCGCTGCTTCTTAAGGCGCACTGTCCGTCAAATCTTGAACTGTATCCATTGATGCACTGACAGGTCAAACCTCCTCCGGTGCTGGGTTGACAGAATGACCACGGCACACACCTATCAGTCCTGCCGTCACAACTTACTCCAGCCTTTACAGAACAGTTTTGGCTTTCTCCAACTCTCACAAACTCTCCAGTGTCCAGACAATTACAAGTTGCATTCAAACATCCCAAGAAGAAATCAGGATTGCAAACTAAAGGACTTTCAGCATCAGTACAGGCTGCGCCATAATATGCCATACATTTCGTTCCATTAGTGTTGGGGACTGACATATCAGGACATCCACATCGGTTCTCAGTGTTACAGACGGTTGTGATACAATCTTCGCCACCTGTACATTCTTGTCCTAGAGTAATCAATTATCGGAATGAATAGAGTAACAACTAAAAAATATTTATATGAGCTGTAGGTGAATTTTAGTGTATGGAGGTCTTACCAACATAACCCACACAGATGTCAAGGCGTGTGTTGTAATCATGGAACGCTTTGCACGTGCAGTCGCCTTCTTCGCTGCAGACCAACTTGAGGGCTTCATTACACACGTCTGTACCGTTCATTTGGCACGAGGTGCCGAATTTACCACGACACATGTTGTCATTGTTGGTGCTATCAGGAGAGTACCCGTCGTCACATTCACATGTCAAAGGATCATCAGGGTTGGCTGTGGTGTTGGTGCAGGTAGAGTGAGGATGACAGAATGAAGTGTCAGGGTTTTCAGCGTCCAGTTTGCAAGTTGCCCCAGATCTTCCCAGACACCGAAGTTGGTCGTCGTCCTCAGACAGGTCGTGGTCTGCAGGGCACAAACAAAAGTTGTTTTCTCCTACTGCGAGGCACTCAAAGTTCTCATGGCACTCTTTTTCTGAGGCGCCTGGGTTGCATGTTTGATTATGAGTTTTGTAACATCTGAAATCGGATCCTTCCTGATAGCCCGGGTTGCACAAACACCCGGTTGGAATAAGTGTTGTGTTACAGTGAGCGTTTTCGATGCAGTTCTTTGGTTTTTGGCCATCCTCGCAGTGTCCTGTAGGAGGTAATGCGGTGGTTAGTATGGATTGAGATGTATGAAAAATGGTTATGAATAAGAACTAACCTCCAACGAGACCTATGCAGTCGGTACCTGTCCATTCAGATCTTTCGCCACAGACGCATTTGTTGTCAATAGAGCAGATGAGGTGGGAGTAGATATCGCAGTCTGCCGTGGAAGAACATGGGCCGTTGTGGGAAACCACGCAGCCACCTGTCTCAGGCTGATACGAAAAGCCGTCTAAGCACTCGCAAAAGCCTGCTTTGGTCAAATCGGATTGAATGCACTCGGCGTTCCGGGAACATGGGAGTTCAAAGTTGCCGTCGTGGAAGCGTTTCCAGCATGGCCCTTGAGGGGGAGAGACACAGGAGGACTTTTCGTTCATGTAAAATAAAGCCACACTTCCGTTGTTCAACAGTTGGCACTGGCAATAGGACACATAGTTGGTGGTATTCCTGCATTCGAGATATTTTCTGTAGTCACAAGGATCTGCTGGGTCTACAAATGCCGTATTAGAACCTCTCGTCGGTGCTGTCGTTGTAGTTGTTGTAGTATTTGGTGCTGGTAGTTCGCATTTTTGTTGGTAGTCTAGAAGCCCTTGGGTCGAACGGACGGTAAAAATAATTAACACCGTGGTTATCAATCCCTGTAAGAAAAATACAAGTTTAGAGTACAAAGTACAAATGTTAAGCTCCAAGTACTTAAAACTTAAAAGATTATTGATAACACAATAGAAATCTTTATACAATAACTTACGCAACAAATAAAGGATTTCATCTTGCAAACTGCTGAAATACCAGGTTTAACTGGAATATCCTGGAAGCCTTTCTGCGATTGGAATGATGATGATATCTCACTGAAATCACTGTTGGTTTGATTATTGATTACTGCAGGATGATTGCTCAGGTGGGCCTTGTTTTCCATTTTCTCTTATCAATAAGCCACCGCGATAATTATCTGAGCATATATGCGTGGTTCTAGCTGTTATCAGTTGACTCTGGCAAAGAATGATAAATATTGGCTTCACATGTCCAGAAAAGGCCGAACTTTGATTGCATATCTCTTCACCAGGACCAAAAAAGCCTTTGTTTTGCAGTATTATTATGTGCGCCGTTTTGTATCAGAACCACCAGATGCGGCGCTTTGACGAGTAGCATTCTGGGAATCACTCGAAGAACGAAAGACACTCACAATCAGTAAAGAGTCAGATGACTTGGACACAGTAGCTGATGATTACTCATGCTGGACAACTGGACATGCATTCAAATACATTCACTTATTACAGAGCTTAATAGGAGTATAACCCAACCTAAGCATTTAATAATTTTATTTCAATCAGAAGGTCATTGCTACGCAGATCCACGGTACAATAAAGACGTCGAGAAAATCGTCACATCTTGACAGTATCCGGATTGTCCTTAAGTAACACACGATGATTCATTTTCATACATTCAGAACGCCTTATGAAAAAAAGCATACGATTGCAG
>JAQGAB010000932.1:0-20455 GCA_034696565.1 Isotomurus graminis | reverse complement strand
GCCTCCCTCACTGCACCTCCGACACTTTGTTTACTTGTCGCGACAGTTGGAACGGTCACTGCCCCACGACATCCCACATCCTCCTGACTAATATCTGAAAATTACATACCTTAAACATTTGATCTTAACTCGTCCTTTTTCGATTTATTAATCAAATCAAAGGACAATTATCTCGGGCAACAATTCATCAGGTGAAGGAGTGTTTTCGACTCCCAAACTGACCTCTTCAGGGCATGTCTTTTATTGCAATTAATGAGAATTATGATCGAGTGGTGGAATTGTTGTGTGGGTAATGAACATATTAACGTGAATCACATTTGTTATTGTTTAGTGAGACGTGGAGAAGATGGAAAGAAAAATTCCTGGAGCAAAGAGCCTGAGGGACTCTCGACTTGTGGGGGGTCAAAAGGAAAGCATTTAGTGAGTAAAACTGTTGCCATTTTGAAGGAGGACTCGTGAACTTGTTTCCTAATTCTGTTGAATGTATTTCAGTAAAAAGAGATGCCAGAAGTGCAACGACACTTCGCACTGGACGTACGACTGCAAGAAAAACTGGCAATACGCGCACAGAGACTCGAGGACGGCGGAACTGAAGAAACGCGTGGTGGAAGGGCCAGATGGGAAGATTCAGGTGGTGAACATGTAAGTTATAGAAGTTAATTCATAACAATATGACGACAGAGTGTGATGGAGATTTGTAACTTAAATTACAGAACTCCAGCAAAGAAGCCAGAGGAAGATGAAAAATCGTCCGATTCGGATTCCAGCTCCTCGAGCAGTAGCAGCAGTAGCAGCGGTTCAACCACCTCATCCGTGTCGGTATCTTCGACTACGTCGTCGTCATCTGCTGCTGATGACAAGTTGAACGTCATACGGCGAAAGAAGGAGGTGAGACGTTGGGCAAAAAAGAAGGAGTACAAGTCGTGATGACGAGTTGTCCGCTTTATTCATGTTTCCTAACTACAGTCTTTAATCAAAGTATTCTCAATAAATATTTTTTATTATATGCGCAATATATCTCTCAGTCTATTTTAAATATTTCTCAATCTCTCGATACATAAATTGATTCACGATTTAATCCTGTGCGGAGGAATTAATTAACGCAGTGGACAGTTTATAGTTTGTACTTCATTTCCTGTGTCTAAAGCTAGCCTATCTATTTGTCTTTTGTCTTGTCTTAGATTTACAACTCAAATGAGTTGGTGTCGTTGTCGTTGGTTCTTAATATCAGCTACAAACTAAAAGGTACGCTTATTCCAGTTGATTGACGATAGTGCGTTCAGGTACAGAGGTTCGGGTCGAGTCTATTTTTGCGGGCGAAGATGAACTCTAAATTCTCCCGGACAGCCAGTGTAGAACCTGTGGAAACAAACATTGTGAACGTAACTCGTCTATTTTTGTATCAAATGTTCAACTGTTGAGTGAGTGTTGTTATTCTACTTACGAATAATGTCGTTGAGACAAGACTTCCATGACTTGCTGTCTTAATCTGGAAATCTTGTTCCGCGAGTGATTTCCTCGGCCAGTAATTATGCGTACGTCTAACTGCCGTCCTTTGTGTGTGTGGTCGTTCACCCATCCCTGACGGTTCTGTTAAATTCATTCTCAATCTACTGTTGATAAAGTGTGATTCAGATTTGCATACCTCTAAGAACTGAAGAGCAAAACGAACACCGTGCTTTACTGGTTGACCGTGGAGATCAATTTTGTTTGGGTCCGTTCCCAAGTTGAGTTTAATCAAATGGATGAATGCATACCGACGCTGGGCGTCACTTACGTCTTCTCTTAGTTTGTTTGCCTGAAAAGTACACATTATTAGTTAAGTGCGTAACTGTTGGGTGGTTTGTACAATAATTGGAAAGTTTGTTACTGACTTCGTTAGCGTAGTAATCTCTAGCCGCTTGAACATTCTTGTGGGCGGTGGAATTCTGACGCAAATTGTCCAATTGTTTACTCAGAGCTTCCGTTCTGTTTTCCCAGATTTTGGCAGTTTCTGTCAACCTCTCTCGATCTGCTTCCTGTAAGAAACAGAAACTGAAGATAACCATCATTAATTGTCTGCGCACAAACAAACAACTTACAGTCAAAGCAGCGACTTTCTCTGGGTCATACTCTTCCATCTCCAAGTCGTATTCTAATGAATTCTCCATGTCGCTTTCTTTCAAAGTGTTTTTGCGGACTGGAGGCTGAGGGGTTTCCACAAATTTGTGAGGAGCAGTTGACTTTAATTTGTCCAGTGATTTTTGGTAATTAAACTCGGAGGATACTAAAACATCATCTAAAACCTCGCTGCTTAGTGTAGGGAACCTCTTCTTGAGCTCGTTGAGGCGAAGTTTGTAAACGAGTGTTCGAGGGATTGTTCGTCTGAGGTGAGCTTTCTGTTCGTCAATATTCTTGTTATTCACTTCTATGGCCATAACCTCATCCACAGACAAGGAGACGGAGCTATCTACGAAACACTTCCCTGACTCCAGTTCTTTATAGTGACTAAGGGCCTCTTGCATTTGCGAAGAATCAAGTTGCATGACTGTGCTTTCCTCCGGGACAAGTGGGAAGTCATATTCATCTGGGGAGACGTCATCATCTCCGTTGGAAGGACTCGTCTCCCCTTCTGCATTTTCTTCTTCTTCCAAGCGGCGATGTGCATTCAAATAAACATAGCCAAACAATCTGAAGGCCAACTCGTCAGGGATTCTTATCTGTTTGTCTCTCATTCTCAACTGGTAGGAATCATGTCCATCAATCTGACCATATTTTGAGTAGAGTGTTGTTAGGAAAGAATCTGGGAGTTCTAGATCCACCCAGTCCGGGCCATCCACGACAATAGTCTCTTCACCACTAATCGTGTTCTTCTTCTTGCTGGGATCAGGAGACTTGATAGGACTAGGAGCTGGAGATGACGTCTTTTTAGTTCTAAGCGTCGGCGGGAGCTTGGGACGGACGAAAGGACTTGAACTTTGTTCGTTGTGATTGAGGTCGGTGGTAGAAGAGTGGCCGCGACTTGCCTGGATCACTGGAGACGCGGTCCTCCTACTTTGGTCCACATTTACCCTTCCCCCATCCCCAGCAGCAGATCTCCCTGTTTCAACAAGAGAAGGTCTTACTTTTGACGGATCATCACTCATGACGTAGCCCGAATCCAGTAATAAACTAATCGTGTCATTCAAGTCATTTTGGCAGAGTTCAAAGAAATGCAATAATTCGTCTTGGCCACAGTGAGGGAAACTATTCAACAGGAACAACTCCTCTTCACTGAAACCTTTGGAGTTGGGGCTCAAGACTGGAAACTCGTCAGGGGACACTGAATCTCTGTTGTTGGCCATAGCCGGAACTTCGCACCAGGAGGAACGTCTGGGACTACTTACAGGACTACTGTTGCTCAGTCTGGGGGCCACTGTTTGTAACAATTCAAGAGTCATGTCATTATCACCAACGCAACTAATATTTTGCATGAAAAGCACGTCTCGTTGACTATCAGAGTGGGTACAAGGAAACACGGCACCCATACGTGAACTACCGGTCCAACTTGACAACTCGTCATTATTGCACAGTTTGCCCTTCGTGGATGAAGGGCTGCGGCGGTCACTAAAAGTTGAAACTGTACCTTTCTGGCGAACTACTGGGGCTGGGCTACTACTAGGAGAGGAGGAGATGGTGGTGGCCTTCAGGACAAAGTCGTTAAGGGAGGGTAAAGGTTTTGAGGGTACATTTGAAGGTCCAGTGTGACCCTCAAACTTGAATTGCTTAAAGTCTGGTAATATTTCAGCACCTCTTTTAGCGATGGCTTGAACGGACGGTGGATTATACCGGAATGACGGGTCCATTTTCTTGAGTACGTCTTTGATCAACATGTCGACTGAGAGTCGCTCAAATCTGTCCAGCATTTCCTTGATCTTCTCTTTAGGAACTCCATGCGTGTTCTTTTTCTGGAGGATGTTCGCATTTGATTTCCATTCGGTCGGAGGCTCTTGTAACTTGATGTCGTAATTGTACTTCACTCCGAGTCTCACGTAAGTGTCGACCTCAAAGCGCTTCAGGTTGGTGTTGTCGATTACAACAACTGCGACTCCGTCTCTGAGCGCTCGTTCGCATGAGTCCTGACAGGCCTTGTGTGCTTCAGTCAGTAACATTGGGTCCCACAAGTAGGTTCCATCTGGTTTTGTAAAGTAGTCGTCAGCTGAGCAGATGGCTCCTCCAGTGGAAGCGACGCTGTAAATGACTTTAGCTAATGTTGATTTCCCGCTCCCAGGAACGCCCCTCATGATGACTAATAATTGTGTTTGTCTTCCCTTGTAAATCTCATTAAGGAAGTTCTTGGTCGTAGGATCTTTGTAGAGTCTTAAGTTCTCACGAGCTACCTCCGGCGATTGGTAGGGCGGAATGTTAACTACCTTAATCTCCCCTGATGGATGAGGCAGTTTATTTGGAAGCAACGAAGGAGACTTTGGAGTCTTGGAATCCGTGTTGAGCGGTTTGCTTTTACTTTTTCTGGACTCGACAGAAACCCAGGCGTCTTTGTTGTCGTCTGATTCTTTGTGCTGGAGCCCCCACGCCTTAGTCATTCTTTCCAGTTGATATTGATCCTCCTCTGGGTCCTTAACTTCTTCCTTCTTTACCATAACATTGAACAATTCGTGTACACTTTCCACACATCGTTCGGACATGAGTTCGTAGATTCGTTCTGCTGCCTGGTTAGCTACAAAAGAGTTAATGGAAAGTTAGGAATGGAATGGAACAATAGTTTGTAAGAAATAAGGGAGCAGGAGTACTCACCAGATCCTCCGATAAGGCCATAAAGGCTCTGCATGTCTTGTATAGTGATACACTCATCCCCGCCGAAGAGTCTGTGGAGAGTTATAACATCATCGGATATAAGCAACCTCGAGGCCATGGCGCCACCGCCAATCTCGTCGTTGTCTATTGGATTTTTGGGTGAGTCAGAACTGGTAAGCGCTCCCCCTGCTGATGAAGTCTGTGGAGGATTAGCGATAATCTGATTCAATAAATATTGGGGGAAAGTGAAGGGACGAAGGGTGTGGGAAATGAGTGTGAGGGTCCTCAGGAATGGTCGGTGTGGAAATGAATGAAAATCTCGGAGGACGAAGGCGAAGGAACTTACGATTGTTGCGAGAAGAGGCAGCTGGTGGTAATGGTGACGATGTACGTGTCGACATTTATTTAAGTGTTGTTAGTTAATTATTTTGGAGGAGTGAGACACTTGAGGAGTGAAGCAACTTAAGTGGGAAGTGGTGTCTGTTCGGATGGAGGGAGGCGAGTGAGAGGCACACACAACACAGCTGAGTGAACTGAATATTGCAACGTGCTCCTCACACACGCTATGACGGACATACTACTGACATACTCGCACATGACATACTTTCACTCATGACATACTTGCACTACATACTGCTGGACCCTTCTGCTCCTCAGGGGCACCCTGCGATTTCCCTTATTCACTTTTCTTGGAAGAGTTTAATGAAAGTAAGAACCCTTAAGGACAGGTTTTATTTTGTAAGGCTTGGCTATTATAACATGGATAAGTGATGAGTCCTTTACTGATAAGTAATGGTGTCTTTTATTATTAGTGGAAAGAATTGAAGTGGAGAACCTTTGTGCTCTGTTGTCGTGTCTGTGATTGTACAAAGGTTAAGAAGCTTATTATTAAGGGTTAGTTCCAGTGGGTTGTCCAAAACTTGTGAATTGGTTTGAGGCGGTGGTGAGAGTGGTGAGTGAGACTTCCTGGTGTGGAATTGGGTTAATCTTCAGTCTTCAACCCAAGAGTTCTTGTAGCTGAAATCTCTGTGACTGAATGTGTCAAATGTGTCTCAGGTTCCTCCTATTCGATTCACGTATGGAAGTATGGAAGTATGGATTAGTTGGATGAGAATAAATGGGAGTTGTAATAATGATTTTGAGACTGGGTTGTTTGTTTATTGTGCTTGCTTAGTATATTGTGATGCAATTACTTGGAGGATATCGTTAAAGGTTGTAAAAAGGAGTTTGTATTGGTTACAAGAGTAATCTATTACATAACGAGTGGGACGGAGGATGTTGGTCTGCTCCTCGTGAATCACTTAAACCTTACTTCACCGGCCCTGGATTGTCTGTATTTTCCGGATTCCAACTCTAACGACAAATAAAGTGTCGGGGCTATAGGGAGGGAGGCGACAGTAGCGCCTACTGCAGCGGACGGACACTGCAACTGTTTCGCCACTTCTAAAGGCCTCCTCAGCCAAAAGTTTTCTCATTAGAGTCCACGGAGGACTGAGAGAAAGCGGAGAAAGGGAGGAGTGAGAAACCGGAAAGTGGTGAGGCCGTTTCAAAAAGGAGGCGAGTGTGTTGCGTGGACCGTCCGCTGCAGTAGGCGCCACCATCGCCCGTTGAAGCCGAAGGGAGCCCCTCCGACCTGAGAGAACGCGACGAATCTGTAAGTGACACGGAGTTAAACAAGTGTTCTTCTACGTACTTCACAACATCTTGGGCATCCATCTAGCCACATAATAATAGTTCCGGACAAACACTTTTGTGTTTGCGTAAGACATCCTTCAGTGAATTAGGGAAACACTGGAAGTTTTGTTGTTGAAGTGGATGAAGATTGAACATGTCTGGAGAGATTGGGAACGTCTCCTTCTCTCTCTCCTGCGAACCAGTGTTTCATTTGGTTATCATGCAAATACCTGTGACGATGTAGGATCACCAAGCTTGAATTGTATTGCAAGTCTGAAGATGTTGTGAAGATTTAGTGTAGTGGAACGTTGATTAAGAACCTAAAAGATTTGGAAATGGAGGTGAACTCAACAACAACCAGGTAAGATTATCTGCTTAAGGGATTGAGGCTTTTTGTTTAGTGAAAGGATGTATTCTTGGATTCCAGAGATTGTCCAGGACTGGAAGTGCTGGACTTCCGACCGAACTACCCGTGTTTCAATGAGACGGACACAAGACAGGTAAAGTCAAGAATTAAGGTTTAAGGTTCCTCTGGAAGTAATCCAAGTTTCTAACGTGTTTAAGTGTGAGGACGAATGGCCATGCGAAGTTCGAGAGTATTGGATTCAGCTTCATCCGTTTGTGGATGTGACACGAGGATTTCTTTCGTATGGAACGCTGGTGATAATCAGTTTAGGTATTTCTTTTGTATGAAATGTGAGTTTTGAAATATTGGGAAAGAGAGTTTGAGTGATTGCAGGTGTGTTTCTGAATTCGTTATCATTCTACGTGTTGTTGTCGTCGGGGTTGGCGAAGAACGGGAGTGGGATTTATCTGTTGACTTTGGCTGTTTGTGACTCTGGGAATCTCCTTGTAAACTATGCAGTTGGGTTGTGGAGAGGACATAGCAACAGTTTTAATCAGTATTTCATGGTATGTAACCGTTTAACAAGACATTATAGCTAGAGATGAGAAGTAGAGGTTGAAATGGAATATGGTGTGTAGGACTACGAATGGCTGTGTCGATTTCACGCAGTGTTTGTGGAACTGTTTCAAACGATATCGGCGTGGATTGTAGTTTCATTTACGGTGGAGCGATGCCTGGCTGTGTGGTATCCAATGCTGTTTCGACATAATAGGAAACACAGGTCGAAGATTGTTGTTGCTTCGTTAACTTCGGTGCTCTCTTGCTTCTGCTTGTCCAAACTGTTCTTGTCCGGTGAGGAAGTTGAGTGAATGTAATCTGTGGAGGAAGTAAATATGAACTTTGTGTCACTGCTTAAGGGTTTGAAAAGGACAGCGTGTTTGGATACGGTCCGTGTAATTCTAAACGATGGATATGGCAAGGAATGGCGTATTTGAGAGTGGCTTTCCAGACGTGGATTCCAACGATTATTGTGTTTGTCTTTAACTGTTTGATGTTTTATAAGCTGAGGGAGGTGAAGATGAACCGGAAGAAGCTTACAGGTTAATGTTGGAGTGTATGGATACTGATGACTTGGTAATTACTGATTTGTTTGGGAACAGAGTTGAGAGAGAAGACAAGAGAGATTGCTGGGGGACCTCGAAGATCTCAGAGTTTCATAAACAAGCCAAGTCCGACGAATCCAATGTTGATTGCCGTGTCTGTGGCGTATCTGGTGATGGTGTTTCCGATTGGAGCTGTGCAAACAGTAGAGTTGTATTGGAATGTCCACAGAGAAGTTCCAGTGACGACTTCAGGTCCACTCAGAGATGAATACGTTTACTGGTGAGTATGGTTTATATAGTGTATGCCTAGCAATACTTGAATTCTAAACGTGAACAACAGGAAGACGAAGAAGCTGTTGATAAAATACATTCGGGCATTTTGCTTTGGACTGTACCAAATAAACTTTGGAGTGAATTTCTTTCTGTACTTTGCGGCTGGATTGGAGTTCAGAGTTCACTTGCAAAAGGAAGTGAGGAGAGTTGTGGGAAAGATAAGGAGACTGTTCGGGTGTGGAGGGACAAGAAGAGGATTAAGGGACGATAATTCGGATGGGAGAAGTCATTCTATGGTGACATCGACGATCTCAGTGCCAGGGTCATCAGTAGGAAGTATCGCGAGTGCAATTGAGTAAGGTTCTTTTAGAGTTCTACGGTGTCTGGATTTATTAGTTAGTTTTAGTTTGATTTGTGAAGTGGGTGAAAGTAACAAAGTCTATAGAATTAAATGTAAATATTATTTGGTGTACGAGTTTTGTAGTCTCACGCGTCATCTGCTCCAACTCTTTGCATCATAACTTTCTGTCGACTTGTAGATCCGTTTTGAGTTCGTGAATCGACAAAGTTGATGAGGGTGAACTGAAATGGAAGTTTAAGTAAGTAGTGTGGACAATTATACTTATTTGTGTGGGTGAGTATTAAATGGGTTATCATCAAATGCAGTAAATAGTAATGGCCTGGTCAACGAAGTAGATCAAATAAGCAAGCAATTATGAATTGGGAAAATGTCAATCTGATGTGTCAACTTGTCCCAAAGAGATAATAATGGAGAACAAACAAGTAGAATGTGATTACGTGTGGATTGTGTAATCTTGGGAGGAATGTGGAATTGGGGTAATGGGATATTTTGGATATTGGCTGTGTAGTTTATGAGTCTAGTGGAGTTTAATAGGGAATAAGGCTTACTTTGGGTCCAGTGAAAGAGATCTTCTTGAACTCGGGGACGAATGTTAAGAAGTAGAGATCAAATAAAGCTGCCATGACCCATTCGGTGACAACGGAGGTGACTCGAAGGCCCCAGGCTCCGTCTTCAGGATTCCATTTGACAGCTTTCTCTCCTGGAGTTATCAAAAGACGTTTAGTTTAGTGTTAGATGCGGTTGAATTGAGGTGGATTACTTACCGGTGAAATGAGCCATGGAAATGACTCCAGTAGAGAAACTTGTGACAAAGAGAACGAAGCAAGTAATTCCCACAGCCATTCGGAAGTAGCCTAGGGCTTTGGTTCCATAGAATGCCAACATTTTGAAGGTAAACCAGGCCTGGAAATGTTTGTAGAGGGGATTTTAGATGAGATTTTGTAGTGGTGGCTGTGGGAAATGCAGACAGGAAGGCATACCTGGATCATTAGGAAGATTGAACCTCCTCCAAAAGCCATCCATGCTCCGACAACGTGAATAGAGAGGACGTTACTTTCCTGGAAGTTTCCAACAACGCTTGCGCCTAAGCCAGCGATGAATCCAAAGATAATTCCGATTTTGTTCCACTTGGCTACTTTGTCCTTGTAGCCGTTGGAAGCGTCGAAAAAGACTTTAATCTGCATGAAGCGAACGTAGCTGGTGAACCCCACTGTAAGGGGCAACGTGAGATTAGTTGTTGTCGGATGGCAGCAATTAAGAGATATTCATGAATGATGTGTGTGACTTACTTATGACTCCCGCAATGTTTAAGAACTGTGCAAAGATGTTCATCTCAGGGGGGAAAGTTCCCGTGTCAGAAATGTAGGAGAAGAATGCATAGATGTGGTCTTTGGAGACGGCTATGGTGTATCTAAAGGATGCAGGGGAACGTGAGATTCAGCTGATTAAAAATATTAAAGATGCGATCTTACGTAGTGATGAATGTCACTGGGAAGATAATAAAGATGGACAATGGCAACAAATACAGACGACTTGTTTCTTTAGACATTTTGAGACTTTCCTGAGATTAAGATTGATGGTAAAGGAGACTTTTTTGGACTTGGATGAACAGTGGAGAATGTTAGTCTTTGCCGTGTGTGCAACTGGAAGATCTCTTGGATTTCGTCTCAGACTTAAAGGATATCCGTGTTTGCCTGTTTGAATATTGACAATGCTTGTCACTTTTAATGTATTGGCAAATAGAGGTTTTGTCTTTAGAAGCAGGTGTGCGGGTGTGTGTAAAACTAAAAGAGTGATTGACTGGAGGACTCAATTAAATACCTCTTAAGCAGGAAGGAAGCACCTTAACGTGATGAGTGAATGTGTGTAGCGTCACTCCAACAAGTGTAGAAGGAATGGAGGTATTCCACGAAAGTGAAGTGAAGTATTTCTAAACCCGAAGTGACGTAATGAATGGCTCATTCGCGTATGAACCTCTTGATTGTGGTGAATGTGTCACATTTATACCGGTGGACAGTGTGATTGTCTCTGATGCTGCACTTTGACCACCTCATGTGCAATCTAAATTGTATGAGACTTTGACGACGTACTTCGGTTTGTGACTATTGTAACTGATTCCACATGTATTAATAACAGTTCAGTGTCCATTATGAAACGACAAGATAAGTGAGGGAGTATTAGATAAGATTAATTATAATTGGGAAAAGGAACATCTCGAACAGACTGTGAATTAACATGAGGAATTCGCGATTCATATTGAACTAAAGAACTGTCTGAATAATACAAAGTAATACAAAAGGGTTGTAGAGGTGTAAACAACGGGTAATCAAGCAAAAGATTTTTGTTCAGAAGATAAGATTGTATTGGAAAGTGACACAGATTTGGATTAGTATGTGTGATTGGTATGATGTAAGTATAAAGAAGTATGGAATGGTAATAATGATATTTCTTGGGTGATGACTATAGAGTATATGTGGTTACTTCTTATCAGTGCACATGCCAATTTGGTGACATAAAACGTTAGTCATCCGCAGATGTCAAGAAATTAGTGCAACTGAAGATATTGCAGAGAAGCAAGTGTAAAGTAATTGGGTAATTGGTATACTGTTAAAGTGTGGACACAGACAGCTCAGCAATAAACATACTCGTACACAGTTAATGCAATCATTCATTTTTTTATTTTGTGAAGACATACAACTAGACGCGATTGGTATATAATATTAATTCTCAGTAGTGTCTTCAGACTTGGATGTTTAAAATATACTGTTTTCATGGAAGTATACAACACACAAGTGCTTATAGCCTCCATGACTGTTTTTTTAGTTGAGGTTCAAGATGGATAATAATATAGTTAGAGCTAGAGAGACGTTGAAACTGACAAAAAATAAAGACGTCTAAAATAACACGAGCAGTAATAACTGCAGAAATTAGTACTCATCGTGTTTGTTTTGTATTTTGTATTTACATTATAATCGGAACAATGGCTACCGTATTGTATGCAATTCAATATAAAAATTGGAATTTGTTAGGCTGGCACACGGGGTGTGATGATTTCAGTAACCGTATTTCTCTTGAAGCGAAGACATCATTCCATTTGCAAGATTGCTTAGTTTGCCAGCCACTTTAGTTACTCCTTGGCGAACGCTTTCTTTCACATCGTCCAGGTCGACATTCTGCAAATATTAAGACAATTTAATATTGTGTACTTGAAATCTAACTCTTGCATTTAATAGCTACACAGCAGCTCTCCTAAAGACTAAAGGCACTCTTATTAGCACTGACTACTTTCCATTTAACGGTGGAATTTGCTTTCATAGCTTTTTTGGAAAGTCTTTTATGAAGGAAAGAATTTATAACATTCAGGGTCATACCACATTTGACGGTGCATGGTCAATTCCATCATCAAACTTGAGGCAAGGGACAAAAAGTGACACATGTTTTACACCAAAAATAAGTACATCTTTGAAGTGTAGGGTTAGTAAGGAAGTTAGTAGATAAGAAACACTTAATAAGAAACCAATAAAACTAATGAATAAACGTAGGATAATCACATGCAGTTAAGGTGACTGAATGAGAGGTAAGTCTAGTGGCTTTTTACCTGTAATTGTGAGTAGTTATTTGACGACGTAGCCATGTTTCTTTGTCTACCATCTCCAAAGTAATCAGCAGATGATATGGAGGACGACCCTTCGAACCGAGATAAATTAGTACGGCGTTCATACTGCAAGAAACAATGAAAGCTTCGTAAGATTGATTTCGCCGAGGTGAAGATTGTCATCTTTCAAAAAACACGTCGCCATACATCATTGTCTCCTGTGCCACTAAAAAACTGATCAGACGAAATAGCTTTTGCCTTTCCGAACTTTTTCTGAGCTTCATCACCAGAGGCAGCAGATGAACCAGCTGTGGAAGACTCTTTTGGTTTTGGTCTAGCATAGTGGTTATCTTCTTGTTCGTACTTTCTTGCTGGGCGGTCAAAATCCCAATCATCGGTACGTTTTGATGGAGTTAAACTGAAATAAGATAATAATTCATAAAGAAGTACTGTGTGTGTTGAGTTAAGTAGGCAGCATCTGCGCGAATTAAAAGTTGCATACCCTTCTAATCCGGTAGATTCTCGTTCAACGACTTCAAAATCATCAAAAAATGAATCAAGTTTCGATCTGCCTGATGGTTTGGATGAGTAAGCACTTGAGGAAGCTGACATTGGTGTATCTTGCTCAATCGTTTGCATGTCGGTCATCATTGAGTGACTTATTCCTCTGGAATGAAATGCAAAACAAAAAGACGTGAAATACATTGCGATTAAGACGTGCATTTTCTTTACAAACTCACGATCTCATGCCGAATCCCATTCCAAGACGCTCAACTTGCTCAGCCTTTTTGGGATCCATAGTTTTCATTTTGTCAGCCCGTTTTTGTTGTTGTTTGCTAATGTCCTGATAAGCCAAGCTCATACTGATTTGCTGCCTTTCATCATCTTCAGCTCGACGTTCCTTATCAACCTTCGCTTGCTCTTCTGCCTTTTCTTTCATTTGATCCAGCATCTCAGCTTCTTTTTCTATTTCTGAAAAGTCTGCCTTTACTTTCTGAGCCCCTAGACCGCCCTTCTTAGCACCCAACTATAAACGGAATAATTGTTTAGTTGCTATCACTGTTGTATGAAATGAGCATAATGAACACTAACCTTAGCTCCAGGTTTCCTTTGGCCAATAGCAGATTTCCTCGGGGCAGCACCACCTCCAGAACCCGTGGGAGAAAAGATACCGTCCACACTGGGCCCTTTACCTTCTTGTTCACTAGAGTTCTTGGCATCTGAGAAGAGTCTCGCCTGATTATCAATCGCCAAATTCTCGACACCCGTTTGAACGGTCTTGTGAATCTCCTCGAAAAAGTCAGACTCCTTTTCATGTTCAGAAGGCTTGGGGGTCTCTTCGAATACAATTTTGCATCCGTGAATTTTATTAAGCTTGGATACATTCTGAGCTAATTTCTCCTTGTACAGTTGAGCGGCTCGTGAGTGATACTTCTGCTGGGCGTCTGAGGAAGTGCAGTGATGTTGTGTGAAGAAAGCCTCAGCATTGGCATTCCCCCCGACTTGCATTGCTCTCAATTGTGTCCACGTCCAGTTGGTGTCCAACTGTGTTGACCGTACAAAGGACACATGAACTCCCAGTGAGCGATGGACGGCAGAACAATCAATGCAAATGAAAACTCCATAAGTCACGCTCGCCCATGTTGGATTGCTAGCGGAGCAATCAAAACAAACCTGTGACACACAATTAAAGTTAAAGCTGTGTTTGTCTCCTTTCACTTTAAAACATGTTGTGTGGGTGGACTTACTCGATTCGCAGAATTCAACTTGAGTCGACGAAAGATCTCCTGGATTTCTTGTTTATTGTGAGGTCCGTCGTCGGCCATTTCAGAAGAAAGTGGGGACTTAACGACAAGCTGGATGAGTAGAAAGTTGAAAACAAGGAACTGGGAGGTATGGGCTGATGTCGTCGACGACGATGACACGAAGAATGGGAGAGTGTGGATGGAGGAGATGCTCGTTGGAAACACGTCAGACTGGACTTAATGTTGTTTAATGATGACAGAAATAAAATAATGTGACGACACTTTAATTGCACTCGTTCAACTACTTTTCAAATATTCCACGTCAGCCTTCCTCACTCACTCTCCTCACAGTTGCTCACGTAGTGAAAATCAGTGGCGAAGCGCGGGAAGAAAATCGGATGTTCAAAATGCAAAGTTGTGGGAGGAGTGTGAGGGATGGGATGAAGGGAGAGGGACTTAATTGATCAGTGGGAGCTTAATAATTGTGTTTTAGCGTATTTAATTAAGGAGTGAGGGTCTACAGCACTGAGAAATGAGTGTGACTCAGATAGCGGATGGTGGATGGCGGTTGTGGTGGTGGAGATGGACTTGGGGCAGGTGAGTTGTTGGTTGATTCTCATATTCTCAGGTGTGCAAATATTACATTGTTTTGTTCGGTTGTTGTTGTTGTAGATTCAAAAATGTGTGTATTTATGTGTACGTTGTTCGTGGAACAGAATTTAGATGAGATTAGCATAGTGGATTTATGGAAATATGTGGTGGTTTGTGACAAGACTTGTGGCTGGATGTAAATAAGAGTTTAAGAGTAGATTTTGGGGCTAATGGAGAATAAGATTAACTTCCGGTAGTTGTTGGGATTTACTGGAAATAGGGGTCTGTTAGGAAGAAGTTTCGGATAAGATGATCATGTGTAGATTGTTTAGAAATTCGTGTTAGAGTTGGGACATGTGTGTTTCGTTGAGGATGGAGGATCTCATTCATTCCCATTTCCTGAAATAAGACGTGGATATGGATTGAATGGTGAGTAGTGAGTGAGATGTGAGACAGGAAGGAGGATTCATATGGGTTGTGTATGCATAATAACGTGTCTGTAGGGTCTCTCCAGCACATCTGCATCTTCAGGAAGACGGATATGCAAGGCACACGAATAAAGAAAAGTTGTTTTCTCTGAAGACGAGTGGACATTTAGGACTAATTGAAAGTGTGTACATGGAGAAGTGGTACGAGTGGTACGTGCCGAGCTAAGGGACCATGTGGACACTAAAATATTTTTTACCTTGTCTGAATTTCCTCATGAATAGACCCTAGCCACCCTCGCATCATCATCCACCCTCTGCCATTATTTGTAACTTCAGCTTTTCAGCTTTATGAGGAATATGATTCCCTCGGAATTATGAACATCTGGAGATGTGGAGTAGACAACTGATAACGAGAGCACGCAAACAAACCCGTGAAAAGGTAGTTGTGAGTGAGTACCTTTACCAGTAAACTATAATGTATAGGATGAGCCAGATGAATCAGTCAGACTACACACAGATGTACGAAAGTATGAAAGACTACGAAACTTGCACAGGATAATTTAGGAAGGTATGCTTGAATTAAATATGATTGGCCTGTACACTTACTTACTTAGACTCATGTGGTACTCATTTATGATAGTTTGAATGATGAACCTTGTGGTATTATTACTGGAGCAGTGATGATGATGACTGGGGAAACTTTGAATCCGCGTGGATGTAGTGAATAATTGAGTATCTGTCTGATCGAAGGGTGAAACTTTGCACTCAAAGTTAAAGGAGAAAGTTTTGAAGGTCCAGTTCTGGAGGATTTGAAATGTGAGGAGGATATGCACTTTGAACTGGGAGATGATGTGGAAGTGGAGAAGGGGGGTTCTTAATGGAAGTCTGTGTGTGGATCGAGGCAGATGACACTCTTCCATTTGCGGAGACACACGTGATGGTAGTTGGTGACACAAAAGGAATTTGTAATGCTTCCCTTTGAGGAAAGTATGTTGCCTATTAAAACTTTCTAGAGCGACTAGAGCGAGTGTCTTCCGCTTCTCCTATCGCTTTCACTAGAATGACGGGAGTTAAATGTCTTTGATTAAATAAGCTTATGCGGTATATGGACGTTAAGGGGAATACGAGGACACAGTCTGCGTGAAGATGAGTGTAGTTTGAAAATACTAAAGGAGGTTTTCTTGAGGTAGTTGGATTTGAGGAGGAGGACTTGGATCATTTGTGTGGAAGGATTCTTTGAAGATTGGACATTGGAGTGGAGGCCTTGGAATTCCACGAGTCTTTTGTACTAAGTCTGTGTGTACATGGAATTCTGGGAAGGATGTCGGAGGGACAAAAAATTTGCATGTGTAACGGAGGAGGTCCCTGCAGACCTCAGGACGGATGTGAAGTTCGCTCAGAGCATGTCAAGTGTAATGACTCTCAATCTATTTTATTGCTCTTAAGTGGGCTCCTCTTGGACTCGTGCTGAGTGCCCTAATTCCACCGCATGAATCTTATTACAAGGAGGACCATCATTCTTACACAATTGTCATCAAATATCCACAGAAAAAACCTACGCATTCATTAACTTTTGTGGAAGAGAAAGGCAGGTTGAGGAGGAAGTTGTGAAGATGTTTAGGGTTTGACTCGAGTATGTGGAGGGGTATAATTATATGAGGGAATTTCCCGTAGGACTTGAGCCATTTCATTACAAGGAAAGTTAAAGTACTTGGAAGTTTCTCGTGTGAAGATTGCATGAGTTTATTACAGAGTAGCAGTGAGCCCCGACTAAGTTTCAATCTTGCAAATAGTACGAGAGAGGAATTAGCATTTGCAGATTTGGGTTGGAGATTTGTTGGAGGACTTCCGTTGAATGGTTTGATAGGTTTGGTTGATAAAAGGGCAGTAGGGAAATGGAGAGAGATTAAAAGAAGCGTTTGAAGTATTTATGTGGAGACTGTGTCGGTAGGGGAGAAAAGTGTTTGACGTGGGGGTGATTTCGGAAGTATGTGACTGTGTGAGTAATGAGGATTTGAGGATATGTGGAGGAGTAAAGTTCCTCTCCAGTGTTGTTAGTTGTTGTTGTTAGATTTGTGAATGGTACCGAAATATCTTTTAGTTGATCTTCCAGATGAGAGAGTAGGAGAAACGGTTGGTTGGTCTGGCAGTCGGGCAGCCGGCTATTTGCTTCGTTTAAAACATCCTCCATGAACAATAAGCAGAGAGAGCAAATGTAGGAATGTTTTGGATGAAGAGTTGGTTCTAAAAGCGTTTTGAATCTTCCAGAGGGATCACCTTTCCAAATTTTTGGCTCGTGCTTATTGTTCGTGTGAGCAGAAAGAAATGGAGAGAGGGTGACTGCATGTTGTGAAATCATCTCGTATACTCGTATCCCTTCTTGTTGGCTTTTGGGCAGATGTATATTGTCAATTGCTGGTGGTGACCATTGATGCATGCAATAATAATATTATGATGGGAGTAGTAGGAGACACGTAACTCCACTTTGGATGGGATTCAACCCTTAAATCATATTATCGTTTGGGCAAATGCACAACAGATACGCTGAGCATGAATATTACGTGTGAAATGAACAGAGGAAATGCAAGTGCACATTCGTTTTAGGATCTGTGATGTATTTTCCGTGCATATGAATAGAGGAATAGTTTAGAGGGGGAAGGGTAGGGACGGAAATGCCTGGAGATGGGAAATCGGAAGATGCAGAAATGTCTCCGGTGGATCCGAAGAAGTGTTCTGCTCACGCTGAAACGGGTTAGGTAGGACTTGAGGAGTTTCAAGAGAGACGGGGAAAAGTACCGGAGCTGAATGAAGTTGGGTTCAGTTGGATTGTGACTAGCATCTGGCGTATATATTCCCCTCCAGGCTCTCTCTCTAGTAGTGTGTCTCGTCAGTCTCTGTGGCTCCTAAAACCGGAGTGGTTGTAGACTGCAGACTTTCAGCAATTGCTTGTAATTAGAGCTTATAGAGCGCAAGGATGCTAATCAACAGGAGTAAAGATAACATTTGGTGAGCAAGTGTTTGCGAATTCCTGAGAAGACGAGTGAAGGATTTCTGGTAGAGTGAATCTTCATTATTTGATCTGGAGGTTTTGGTACTGCAGTGAAAGTGTAAAACTGAGAGTTTTATGACAAAGTGTCGAGTTTCGGTGTCTGGAGATTTGGAGTGATTTACCAGTTTGTACTGAAAGCTGGAGTGTAAAGAGAAGAATTGGTTGGGGTGCTTCGTAACATTTGGCGAATCAATTAAGTAGGTTTGCGTAATAAATTAAAACAGGGGAAGTTGAGACGCTTTGAGTAAAAGTGTAGTTGTGTTACTTCTGGTCTTTTGGTACTTCTCTGGTTCTCTGGTGGAGTCGGTGAGTGTGACGCATATTTCTCGGGGAACTTTGTGATTCCTCTGATGTGGAAAGATCTGGTTGACTGGAATTCCTGGAGTCTCAAGGGACACGGAGTCCCTCATTTAAATTCCATGTAAGAAAGATCACATTAATTCAGCTATTTACGAAGCGTTATGTGTCAACTGTCCTCCAGGTCCTCCTTCATTTGCATTTGTCCACCTTTCACAAAGATTCTGACCTTTTAGCTCGTTCTTTGTAGAAGGGAAGGGTTGTCAGAGAGTGGGCAGGGCTGTTAAGCGTTGCTGGAAGGTTCGATTGGGGTCGTGTATGGAAGAGTTCTTGTGAAATGTTCTTCGGAGTGTCGGTTGTGTAAGGTGTAACATCCCATCGCATGATTAAGCAGTGGAGGAAATTGGAGGGCTAGTGTGTGTTTGTGCTGGTGAGGTCTTTCCTCGCAGTGACTGGGCCAGGTGTTCCGTCTCATTATTCTTGTTGGTTGCCAAAGTCTCTGTATGGAGGAATAATGAATGGGGGATAAAAAAAGGAGCTCGTGGTGGATCCTCTCGAAGCTCCTTGGGTGCCATTCATTAGGATGAAGTCATTAGAAATTCCACATTGTGTTTACTCTCTTTCCTTCAGGTCAATTGAGCAAGACACTTAAGCATTCTCCCAAACGGCCCTTATAATTTCTTTCCCATTTCTGTGAAAAACTCCTTTTCCGCTTTCACCCTTCTTGGCACTTTTTTTCCTCAGCATCCGCTTATTGGACGTTGTTTTAGCTAAGGAGATGGGAGTTTGACACGAACGTTTTAATAAGAAAGGTGTCGCTGAGGATCAATTAAGTTAAGGTAATGGTTACAGTTAAGTGCAATTTGAAGAAGGTGAGGGTGTTGTATGCATACATATGAGTTATTAGGAGACAATTAAACGTTCCTTTGGTCGGCTACTGTTTGACAGCGAAAAGTAATTTCCTCAAGTGTCCATCATCAATGGCCAATGAGGGATAAGTAATTGCGCACTATGATTTAATCTGATAGGACATAATTTAATTACGGCGAGGTGTGGGAGCGAATAGGGCATTAATCTGTAATCGCCCTGTGAAAAGGCACACACGTAGTGAGGAATAAAATGCAAAGATGGATTGGAGTCTGAGTAGGTAGGACGGTGAAGTGTGTGTTGTGTATTAGATAATGGATCAATGCAAAGGAGAGTCTCAGAATGAAAGTGAGGCGTGAGAAATGGGGTAAATAAATGTGAGTGTAGATTAGATCAGAGAAGTCGTAGGAGAAAACTACAAGTGACACGGGTGTCACTCTGAATGAAGCTATTTATTAAAGTGTCATCAGACTCACCACTCCAAGTATTTCCATTTGGATAAAACGACCCATTTCACCTTCTCTGAATGGAACCAATATTGCCACAAACCAAACACGAAACACGTTCTGTGTATTTGTTTCCTGTCCGGGGATATATGTGCGTGTGTGAGATTGGAGTTGGTTGGGTAGGAATGCTGCGTTGACATAGGACACATGATGTACATCAACGCCTTGGAAGTTGGAGTCTTTGGAAGTCTTGTGGAACAAATGATGATGATGAGGGGTGTGTCAACAAGAAAACACGGAGCTAGGATTCCAGTAGCTGAATTGCAGAAATGTAATAAAGTTTCCAGACTTCCTTAAGGACTTAATCATCTCTTTCCTAATATGGAGTTGGTATCTTCAGTAGCTTGGCAGTTGGAGCAAATGGTAGTCTCTCTCTCTGTAATGATGATGTCTTATTAACTTTTTAAAAGGGTATCAGTGGAACGTATCTCTTTGTGTAATTTAATGTATTCTGGCAGGGAAGTGAGTGGAATCGTAAATCAGAGGGTGATCAGTCTTAGTGAATGAGTCTTGGTAGTGTGACAGGTTGCATGTGCTTGTGAGTGAGTGTAACATGGAGCTAAATGTGAGTTTATGGGAGGAAGGTGATGCAGAAAGGAAGCTTTAGTTGGTGTCCTTCCTAATTTGATTTTGCAGGTGATAAGGCAATAAGGAGGAAAAGCTGTACGTGGGAGTTATTCTTTCATCTCCACTTAAGTTCAGGGTATTTGATTGTTTAAAGGGAACTTGAAAATTGGACGGTTTCACCTCGGGAACGGAGAAAAGGAGTCGTGACAAGGATTATGTTGTACTGGGGGATGGTTAGGAGTTGGGGACATTGTGTAATGTTGTAATTGTAGCTAGTCAT
>JAQGAB010000931.1:0-20471 GCA_034696565.1 Isotomurus graminis | reverse complement strand
GCTATAGAGTGCATCAGTTCTGTCCAGTTTCTAGTGATCGGGGTCATCAGCCAGAGATCTTTTAAATAGTCTTTAATTACTTAAGTGTATTTGATTAAAACTACTTGTCTTAATACCTTTTTCACAGAGTATAAGCTGAGCTAAACAGAATAGAGAAAGGACCAGAACTACAAACAACCTCATCAGTGCTCAGGAGTTTAATTGTAAATGAAATGCAACTACAACACAATCGAACAATAATTTACGTGCGTTTGCAAGATCTGATCGAGACCTAAATGAGGGGCTTCCTTGTTCCTGTAGATAATTCGGTATATAAACTAAAGCAATGTGTTAAAAGTTTCTTATTTCTGTAAAACCATAGTAAAACATGTATAAAGGAATTCCCCAATTCAATTAAAGAAAAGAACATAAAGCAGCCGCAGAGTAAATGATAATTGCAAATTTCATTTGTAGTGCGTGACACAAACATCAAAGTCTCTGTGTGCCAAAAGGATTGAACTAGTAAAACAAAATGTAAATTACATGTTTAACCCCAGTTACCATCTGCGAAGTCAAGATGTGTTCATAAGAAAGTGAAGCTTAAGTTTGCATTCACTGAAGTAATCTACGTTGGGGACTTAACTCACAAATGGGTTTAGAATTTACAGCACAAAACAAAAGATATTCGGATTTGAAATTAGAATTCAAGGAACTCATTCCAATGTAAACTTGAGTGTGTATGCATTATTGGCAAGTGTGAGCTTGTCTCTTCGTCTACTAACCAGATGAACTGAAGCTGAACAGACAAGAAGATTTCGTGTCTTTCTCTCATCTTCTGATAAATAGCTAACCCATGAACTTCCTTTCCAAACTAAATTGATGGGTGAAGGATTAAAAGGCTGGAATAATTATTAGGTGGCATAAATGAGCCCACACTGCTTTTATAAAATACCTAAGGTACAAAAAATACTTTTTTGCGAATTCCACCCGAGAGCTTTGTACACTAATGAACACCAAAAGAGTTGCATTGACGACGTATCCTTTCTAATAAATTTAGTAGCTTGATTCTGGCAAAGTCATTCACTTTGTTCGGAGCAGAAGAGCCAAAGATACTTCAAAGTCAACAAGCAACAGTTGACTCGTGTGCAGAAGTGTCTTTGAAGTCTGCTTAGATACGGTCCAAGTGTATCTTACTTTTATTGTCGTGTTTTCCATGGTGTTCCACCTTTCAGAATTATGTACAATGGCATCCGACTGTGGGAAGCGGTAGTAAACTTTATAGGATTAATATTATTACGTGCTAAAATCAACAAGTCATTGTGATTTCCAGACTCGCCGTATGTCCCTCCGTGACATATGTTGTAAAACACAGAAATTCTCTGGACCACACATTCTTCTTCGGTGCAGACCACTTTGAAACTCAATATAGTTTCACACACACCAAGACTTTATAAAGTATGAAGTAGTAAGGTTTTTTGGGAGTTCGGGACTGGCTTTTAGGTATACACGCATACCAACAAGCGTCCTCCATTTTTTGTTCCCGAATGGTTCTTAAATTCCTGCCAATCAAAAAGGGTAATTTCTGCTTGGCCAGACGGTCTTTACACAAGACAAATTCTTTCTGTGCAATTATATACAATTTAAGTATTTTTTAAACTCCTTCATCCTCTGGAAAAGCGTTATGAGAGATCCTTAAGTGTCCCTTACATCACTTGGGTTTTGCAATTCAATTTCTGTATGAAACAGTTCCTGTAAATTACCTAGTGGGTCTGTAAATTTGCATAAGATCCTATTTACCTCCGATTAATGCTGAAAGCTTTCAATTTTTACAATATCTGCAAAAACTAAAGAGAACATGGCGTGGGAAGACGAAGGTTTTTTCTTCACGCAGTGTCTCGTAGTTTTGTGTTGCATGCCAGTTGCTTAATTACCCTTCTTCCTTCGAAAGCCACACATCACACAACATATATGCATACTCTAATCTTCCACTTGTACCTATTTGACTGTTAAGTGTCAGTGACAGTCTATACGCTAGTCTGCCTGACCATCACACGATAAGTACAGAAAACAGGAACGTTTGGGTTTGTAGTAATAACATATAATGGTGTAAACTACTCACGTAATTATTTACAGGTCACCACTTACCCTCCGGTATCTCTTCCATCGTCAGGGAATTTTAGCGTACCAGTGCCAATTTTGTAACAATAACCTCAGAACTAAATTACACAATAGTAAGGAAGAGTTATTATACTGCCAGACTGTTTGCTAGGGGTTGCGGTATTGTGCCTTGGCTCCGTTGGCTCATATACTCCCTTTGCCATAGGATAGGATACTAATGTCTGCTTAAGTACGATATCTTTGAGATTTTCAACTATCGATCGTTTCTTGACTGCTTTACATGTTATTAGAATCAAGAAGAAGTCCAAATCCCACAGGAAGAGTCGTATTTATTATGCATTATGCACTAAGACAATCTGAACCAGTGATTCCTTAGATATGATACCCTTAGTAACCTTTATGTGAATGAATGTTCCCTTACGCAAAATTCAGGCAACACAAGTATATACGCGCATACTCAGTGTGGATTTTGGAATGACTACTATCAGAATTTTGAAAGATATTTTACTACCGTAAGAACTGGCTGACTGTGCCATTTGAAATTGCAATAATTTTACAAGAAAGTAACAACCTTTACAGTTCCCGAGACAAATTGGATAAGGTTTAGGCTTATCATGGAAAAGCTTAGCTATCCTTACACTTCCTGGACCTACTACTTCCACCCACTGAGAGACTTCATAGTCACTACTGAATAGCTAAAGGCTGTGCGTGAAATACAAAGGAAACTTTCGTCAGAAGTCTTGAGGAGTTAAGATACCCAACCTTCTGAGCAAAAACAGCCTTCCTTTTATTACAGCATCGGTTGGTGTTCAGGGTATTGGGATTCTCATATCCTCAGAAAGATCCCATTCTTCCAAGCTGCGACCCAAACCTATAAAAGTGAGCCTTATCTGCTTTCCCTTTAAACTGCTTGCTTCACCTAATTCACCCTTGCCATCCTAGTTTCCTCTTGTGTAAATAAAAATACACAACCAGGTCACCAGCATTCTCAACATTCCACATTTCTTGGATCCTCCGCTATCCACACCAATGATGCCCAGATATGTGTACCTTTGAATGTCTCTTTGTGCCGAAATTTTGTTCATCTCAAATATTATTTCATGAGGCAAATTACCCTTAGAAATACAGTCTTTTTAGGATGTTTAATTTACTGTAAGTGCAACTAGTAGCAAGAGTCAAGTCCAAATTGCAGAGGAATAGTCACAATAGCTGCTTGAAATGTAACAGGAATACAACACAGAAGATTTGCACAGCTTGAGGGATTTTAGATGGAAGACTTCGTAAGTAAGAAAAGAGTAGTAAATGTTAATTATTGTAGAGAGTAATTGTGCCCAGGACAAAGAGGACATTTAGACGAGGCTTGGCCGGCTATTTGGTTTTTTCTTTGCATCTGACGGATCTTTCGTTGAAGTTTAACAACACATCTAAATATAGTTCTGGTCCGAACCTCCCTCTTTTCTACCTTTACTACCAGCCATTACACAACAAGAGTTCTTTTGACGGAAGATTTATTGTCATTTTCACAGTAACATAAAAACTCTTGCAAAAAATTTAAATATAGCATTAAATCACAGTACCTTGTAATTTTAGCAACCCTTAATTTTAGCTGCAGGCATGATTTGTTCAGCACAACAAATTTTTATCCATCAAACGATGTTGTTGTTGGTTCTTTCAATAGCAAAATTCTGTTTAGAAAGATTCTCTTGGAGACGATAAACCCTTGTGCTTAAAATGATTTAATCTGGTTGCAAAAACTCTCTTCCTCCGGACATAAATCACCAAAGGAGGACAAAATACTAATAATACTTTAGGGCTGTCCTGTGGCTCTCTGTACTCGAAAATAAAGGTTTTATGGCAGGAGACTGTGAAAAATATTCTTGTGATTCGTATGCTTCCCTGTTTGCCAGTTTTATTTTCAGTTTCAAATGATTTGTTGATTGTAATTTGGCGATGATACCTTATTCGTTTTATTATGCCGTGGTGTGACTGTGTGACTAACAAACCATTCAGGCATTTCACATTCATTTGGTCAGTTTTATTTCCCTCATAAAATCATCCAAAGTGAATACGATCTCTGTATTCCTTCCTAATATTGAAACGCACAGTGGAGGGAATAAGTAAACTAACAATTTAGATTAAAAGAATAACCAGATGCTGTGAGAACTCAGTTTGATCTCAACTTTTTGTACTTAATGATAATCGTCCCTCATCTTTCTCCACTGTGGGAGTAATAAAAGATCCAAGAAGCCTTTTGCCAAATACCTTCGTACCACCAACCTCGATGACTGTATAATAAAAATTCATTCGAGTCAATCAACTCACTCTTTCTTGAGTAAAACCAACCTTTTCTGTGGAGCCATTAAGCTGCTCTGTGTGGTGGTTCCGGTGTAATGCACTTTTCTTTTTTACCAAGATATTTATCGGCTCAGTGAAAGGGGATAGTTACGGACGTCTCAAATTATGTTCTACCATACACACATGCGTATCTGGCCATTTACAATTTTTTCATTATTCACACCGTTTGCAGTGCATTGTGATGAGTTGTCGTTAGTGTGTATTGTTCGGAATTCTACATTAGGGGCTTAATGGAACTTAATTTAAATAAGAGTGGAGGATGATATTCATTCGTAAAATCAATCGAGAAAAATTCAATTTCAGGTACAAAGAAGGATGTTCGACAGAGGCGTGACACGTGTATGTTGTATGGAATAGAAAGACCCAGAGTCAACATTGAATTAAGACGAACCACAGGAAACTCAAAAGGAGTTGCTTAGACGTAGAAAGGAAACTTTCTTGGTGAAAATAAAATAGTCAAAGGCAGGAATATTGGTGATCGATCAGAATGAAGAAGTTATCTCGGCTAATAAACCAATTCGGAGTATATATAGTATATATTTATACCGTTGTGGAGTCCACGTTCTAATCGACAGGTAGATACAACCACATGACTGTTATTTACTTAATATTAGTTTAACTTTGTGGGTACTCTTTATCGAATTGTGGATAGAGGAAAGACAAACACAGTCAGTGTGCAACAAGGTATAGACTTCCGTCTGTATATATATATTATGTGTAGGTTCAGATAGTGGAGAGTTCAATGCTGAAAGTCTGGAAGTAGTGCCATATGTAATTTTCAATTGGAAAGTCTAAAGTTGTGAATAGACTTCGAAGGAAGAAATAGAAATTCCAATACTTTTCAAAAGTTGATTCCTAATAAAATATTTATACATCTTTCTGTAAAGGTTTAATGGGATGGAGCGATATGACATTGTTGTGTGCCGATTCACTTTACTGTACAGGCTTATTTGGAAGTAGTGTTCTCAACGAATTATTGACTTTACTCAGGGATACATTATTTATAGTTGATTGAGGTAATGTGTGTGCTTTAGTTGTAGACGGGAAAGAACTTTCGAATAATATAGTTACTGCAGTACTTGAATGCGTGTATAGCTTACTGCTCACAAGTATGAATTTGCTTATTTAACTATTTTGGTACACGGTGGTATTATAAGTTAACTTTTGATTCCATTCTATATATTAATGCGGTATTGTGTGGTCTACATGTATTACACACCTGAGACCTGAGATCGAGGTATTCGAGAAAGTTGTGGCAATTTTCCATTAAAAGATATTTCCAATCGATATTTCTCAAGTGATTAATTACTATTCCTCTATGCATTCAAACAGAAATGATAAATATCCTCCTGTACTATCTTTTAGAGTTCAATTATTAAAGGAGATGATTATAAAATTACTTATCGTCAGTAGGACAAGGACTAAATTATAGAGTCGTTAGTATTAAAGTGTTAACGCTTTGCTTATTACTGTTATTTAAATTAATCTTGGTAGATTGATGTGTAGATAGGATTGGAGGAGCTGGACAGCAATGGGAATAAAATTGCTAATGAATTATAAATTTGGAGTAACTGGGGTTGCACTTTCTTGCGATAACGCTAGTATTTTACAGTGAACTACTCGCCGTCGTGTAACAGAGTATAATGATTTCAGATGAAGCTAATTTGTTTGTGATTCAACATGCAATTGAACCTCATTAGGTCAATGCTTAATGAAATGCAACATACGACACGTGTTGAAAACAACATGAAATTAATGAGGGAACGGTAAACTTAAAGAATCCGAAGTGGACGTTACTACAGCCAGCAACTCTGCCTATTAATCAAAACAAAGAGCCGCATAGCGATGCCAACATTTTTCTAATTACAAATTTAAACATATTTTATGGGATTTTCGTTTAATATCAATTAATTAAGTAGGCATGACGCACTTCAAACGAATCAAAAGTTACAAACGACTTTCTCTTAAATGCTTCTGCTAACAACCCATCAAGAAATCTATTTTTTGTAATCGTATTTGATATTTGATTGATTACAATATTTGAGGTCATATTGCTTATCAATATTCAAAATCATGAATTCATGACAAACACGTATTTATCGTGCTTTCTTACTCGATAAACATCTGAGGATTAATCAGTCTGCAATATGACTCTGATAGTAAAAGTTGGAACGGAATTACAATTATGAGAAAAACCTGTTGCAATTTGCTATTAGAGGTTATAACGATAATTTTATTGAGTATATCTTTATGATTATTATTAATTTAATAGCCAGATTTATTTTGCATTAGTTTAATATTTGACAGTGAAAGATCCAGTTTGACCAGATAAGTGTGAGATCACCCACTTCACGAGGAAGAGATGATACCCATCATGAAAGTAATAATCCTCTACCTGTTTTCTTTTCATTACGTACAACAACCTCCGTTGTGTATAACAACGTCTTTCAATTTCTAATTGATTAGCTTGGGAATAAATCATGAGGAATGACTGACAACTTACATCTAGCCCACAGCTTGAAGATGAACAAGTATTATTGTATGCAAAGAGACTCCTCTGTCTACCACGGAATTCCACAGAGGACTGTCCCTCATCATCATCATAATAACCATCGTGACCATTTCTTCCTCACTCTTTTGGTAGACACTCATTTAGATTTAATATGATGATAAACACATTTTCCTGTTTTAACAACTTTACAGGCAGTTACTCATAAGATGACCATCGTGCGATACCTTGTACACAAGGAGTTTACGTGAAATAAAATTAATTGCACCCACGTTCTTGCATGCCAATGTTGTGGGATGACAGATAGAAGGTTTGTTGTGGAACTCTATATGCATAATGGGACAGTAATGAAGTACATGAGCGAAATCCTGGGGTATGAATTCAAGTTCTTAGGGATGCAATAGTTCTAAAAACAAACTGAGATTACTTTCCTTCCTTCTGAGAGAAGAGGCTGGGACTACTGGGACGAACCGTGTCGAATGAATCTTTGAGTAAAAGCAAAACCTTGAGTAATTCAAATGAATCTGTAGTAGTGTTCGTGATGCAGTGGAAAGCAATACAATTTGAATACACTCTGTTTTTGTGGTTTCATCCAACTCTAGCTGCCGTAGCTGCTGGCTAACTTTGATGTCGGTAGTTTAGTGGTTTGTTGCTACACTGACTACTTATTAAAGTCGTTTCAATTCCTTTCGGATTATTTGTAGCTGGTGGAATGTGACGTGACTTCTCGTACTCCTGCACGACATAATCTGACCACCCCATTATTTCTTGTAGTTTGGGGAAGTATAGTGCGAGGAAGGTACTTGGATACAGAATCAATGTGTGTCAATATTTAAGTTATGGTCAATTTCCCTAATGGTTTGCACTACGATTACACTCCCACGGCATGTTGGAAGGAATTAGTGTGTCCGATGGACCAGGTAAAGTGTAGCTGAAGTGGAATACATTGGAGAGTGAATTTATAGTCCAAACAGATCCCTCATCATTATACATATTCCATCGGATCCATCCACCATTGACTTTGTTTGTTCTATCTTATTTTATTTACTCAAGATAAACTAATAGTCTTCCTCAGGCTTTCTCCATTTGTATCAAGCCATTTCACTTTCGGTCGGCGACTCATTCCACATTATTCATACGATTTCCGTTGCTTTTGTACACATGCATGTACACTAATGTGATGGACTCACATGTTCATCTCATATACATTTTAACAGCCACTCTAGAATATCTCGTTTCCGTAGGTTATGCTTGAATTGTTGCAGATGGATAAATCGCACCATTTAATTTGAGCACTTCTGGGTAGCGAGTCACTATAACCTCTCGTTTCGCATGTAGCTGAGGTTCCCCGATTCCAATATTCCCTGGGTACGTTGTTCTTTAAAGGGAAAATTGTAGCGTGTGTACATTTTAGGAGAGAGAAACTAATGAGTAAGTTGAACTAGCCAAGTTATCTTTGAATCTGCTCCACCTTAAAGCGTCATCATAATGTACATGAAAGACGGGAGGAAGAAATATCCCGAGGAGGTTGTTGTTGCGGGATCGAGTAAATGAATGAAGTGTATATCTTCTCATGACTGACACAAGGACACACAAAATCTAGATGCAGAACTTGAGTATAATAACAACTAAAGGCTTGTTTAGGTCGACCTCCCAGGCATTATTTCTTTGAGTATTAGACATCCACATTAACTAACTCAACCACCAAACCCGACCGACCTCACCAAAACCAAGTTCAACTATTTAATCCTCTCTGAAGAAGAAATAAATGGTATGGGATTGGGGATGAAGAAACGAGATGATGATGCGGGTCTAAGATAAACTAAAGAGATGTAATATTCTGTTCATTTTTTATGGTCATTTACTAACTATTCTCTTCACTACTTGTCCGACATCCACGAACTTACGTCAATTGCCTTTCCTTCATGAAACATACCCGCTGTCACAATCAAATTGCATGTGAATACATTTGCTCGCAGTTTTCTCAGAGATTCCTGTGCATGTCCATTAGATAAGAAATTAATAACAGAAAAATCTTTACATTTTAACCCCAGGTGATCTCAGGATGAACAAAATGTGATTTCGTCTGACAGGAAATCACTTGGAAGTTTATACAAGATAGCGGCTCTTTCATCCACTAGTGTATTTGCTATTCAATTCCAAGAAAAAATGTACACTGATGTATTCGCATATGAAACCGCTTTATACTCTTATTTTTCCATCCAGAATCAGAGTTCTGTATCTGTTTGCTCTTGACTTGTTCGACATATTTAGTTTGCTTTCAGAAAATATTGTATCCAACTATGTAAAAAGACCAGCCGACAATTAACATTTAGTTTTAAATATCATGTGCAGCAGGACACCACACAAAGGTTCATTGAATTTCGTGTAGTTTTGCTTGTTGAGCTTATATAGTGATTATTGCCGATAAACTGAGTAATTAGTCACCACTTACTTTACTACATACTCAACTATACACTTTTTATTAGCTCAGTTAAGTGCACGAGGTTATGTCCAGCTATGATCTCACCATTGATTTTTTTTACGAACAGAGCTTTATATATTCTTCACACAAATGAACAACTTAATCCCTGGAAAGTCTCTCTTACCATGCATGTTGTGTAGCCTTATCATCTGAAAAACACGTATCGTTAAGGTTTTCTTTTGATGTGTCATGAATATGAGCATTACTGCAGAGTGAAATTCAGTAAAATACAAGCATTTCCTTGCTCTTCCATACAAATGAAAAAAACAGTGATATACCAGTAAGCGTTATAATACGTGACCTTATGTAGACTCTTAGTTAATAATTTAGCCAAGAGACGTGCATACAAATTCTATTAAGTCAAATCTTTTTCGAATTGGATTGGCGAATAAGAATTTATGCGAATGGGGGCTGTTAACTGTCTCTCGCTTTGCTAGGATGGAACGTATATGTACATCCATTTCTTTGGATCAGGAGGCTCATTGTCTTCTCCTTATTGTTGCGTTCTTAGGGTGAGTGAAATGCAAATGTTCTTTGCAGCATACCAAATGAGTAAAATCCCTGCTGCCAGTGCCAAGTATCCCATCAAGGAGTCTCAAAAACCGATAGAAAAATCACCTTTCCTCCTGTGGATTTGCCCATTTCTTTCATTAGTTAATAATTTATTTGATATCCCTTGGCTGCACAAATAAAGAGGCTTCAAAAATTCAATTTACTTTGTAGTTGAGCAGTCTACGGTACACAGAGTCGTCTACTACGTCCCCACACTATTTTTTCTTGTTTCTTACTTTTCCTGAAGCTACTTTACAATAACTTGTAGACATGTCTATCTCGATTAAAAATGTTGAACACTGCATTTGCGCGAACCAGTAGTGTTTTAAAAGTAGGTGAAAGTGTGTATAGGAGATTTTGTTTAAACGTACAAGTTTGAGAGAAGTAAGAATGTGATGACTGTGCTTGAATGTAAAGTTTTAAATTGTCCTTTTGAGAGAGAAGAGTTAGTAGCTTCATATTGATTAGGAACTGTCACTTATTGCAAGTAACGCAGTGGCGTGTTGGTTATGTTCTATTTTACATTCTGAGCATTTCTTCAGAACGTGGGAACACCGCTGACAAGACTGAATAAAGTAAAATAAAATAAGGTGGTGTAAATAGAATACAAATGACTTTACTTTTTTTCTTATGACCAACTACTGCCATGTTCTGGAAGTATCCTATGGAGCAGAGATTTTTCGAAATGTCGAATGAATCGGCGGATTCTTCTTTCGCTGCTGCATACAGCCATTTCAATGTGTCATCTTTATTTTCCTCACTTCATAAAACTGTCTTCGGGAATTCATACAACTGATTAGCTATGCTATGTATGTTGTATGCCTTGGTTCTAGATAATTTTAGTAATTTCATTATCAGTTTGATCAGCGCTAGCAGGACGAAAACTTAATGAAAAGTCGTGTGTAGATCTACGAGAGGTTTACTAGAATGCTGGTTATCTTTTGTTAGATGAACTTACTTTTTACACTCCGAATCCCAAGAATTTCTACTCTTTCTTGGATTGAATGTGCAGTTTTTCAATAGTGAAGTTGTACTGACTTCTCGCATTCTTTAGCTTAGCTTTGTGAGGAGATAAGGTCAAGTTCACTGTCAAAGGAGCAACCATCCCACAATTTCATTTGGGAGTGTGATAGGTATCTCTTGAAGAATAGCAATGTTTAATCTCTGGAGTGAGTCTGAGGGAGGCGAATAAGATGAATTTTGCCATTAAGAGAGCGAAGTGTAGAGGAAGAAGTGTCCGTCAGTCGTGTGTGTGTGCGTAAGTCTAAGTTGAAAGCAACGATAGACAATGAATCTTTTCGACTTTTGGTCTGACTGTGTCCATCCATTCTTTGTACTAGAAAAAAGGAATTGGTTCGAGAGAAAAAATCTGAAAGAGGAATTTCAGCCTCTTCAGTTGAGTGAGACGAAAGATTCTTTGGTTTTATAAAATACCCTTGTGTGAGTTGACTTTGACTTTCTCAAGATGTTTCCGTTCTTTTTGAAGATATATCGACCAGAAGCAAGGATTGCATACTTCACTAACAACTTTAGACCTCCCTACCCTTGCACCCTTTCATTCATCTTCTGTTAAAATAAAGAAACTGCACTCGCTACCACAGAGTGTCTAAAGATAGAGAACTTTGTGTCAACTTCCTTATTCCATAATACATTCATTTTTCAAACATGAAGAAGAACAGGGAGAGAGACATACGGTCTCAGTCCTCCTTTTTCTTTACGGTTTAGTTATTAACGCGTTTCATAACATACCACACACACACCCTGGAGAATCTCCGGAATGGAATGGTAACAGGAGGCAAGATCTTTTAATAATCTCTTGTGTGTGTCTTTCTACCTCCTTTCACATTAGCATCGAACCGTTCTATTATAAGGTTACGTGTGGCGTGTAGAGGATAATTTGTCAGCGAGCTTAAAGGTTGAGACATGTCTTGAGCTTTTCCTCCTTCCCTTCCATTTACCTTTACCAACATCAAGATTAACTGTCCTAACTTGGTTCTATTACACCGTCTTATTCAGTTTCTCCTCTAGGATGTTGCATACATGAACCAGCCAACCTCCTCCAGATGGATGTGAGAAACTGATTGAAATTTGATATTCACTCTATTCAAATTGAACAATAACAATGGATCAAAGAGCTTTCACGCCAGAATATGATACATTACTAACAAAGGCCGTGTATACTCCTGCACAACAATGTTTTACTTCCATCTCATATACTAGACGTATTAAATTTCACTGTCTTGAGACAAATCCTCCTATATACGAGAATTTCAAGGTGATACACTCGAGACTTCTATTCAGCTTCACTTCGCCTCACTATTATCAAATGAGCACGACTGTTTTACCTCCTACACTGCGCGTTGTTGACTGTGTCACTTCCCTAGCCATATACTGAAATGCTCATCAACTACACAAAGTTGCCTGTCGAAAGACACATCATCATGACAAACTTCCATTCGAGAGAGAATCTCATCCACACGAATGACTTGGAGGGTATGAAATTTAATGAAGAAGGATGATGAACAACTTCTAGCGTAGCAAAAGGTCAAGTTCTTCACATGATAGCTACATGAAAGCACTGGTGCATCAAATCAAAGATATTTCAGTCGCCTGTTCGGGTCTTTAATGTTTCGACCCTTATTACGATATAAGCCACAGTATCAGATAATGAAGGTCTACAGAATCTAATAAGAGTATCAGCAACAAACAAGATAAAATATTAAATATTAGCCTAATTTATTTTAATTTAACAACAGCTGAGAAGAAGAATTCAGGGAGAGGCCAACGTGAACTCTGACACTTTCAATTTATATTTCGTTTTAGATATGATAAGATACACTGAACGTAAACAGCAAATTCTGGGAATTAATGAGTACACAAGGTACATCACAACTTTTGTATATATCTGTGTATACCTTGGGTCTGCATTTGAGAACATTACGGAAGATTGAGTATGGTCCAGCACAGCATTACGTGAATGAGTTTAAGGGTATATTTTTAAAATGTAGTCCATTAGGGAGTTCTCAAATGCAAGATGCACTCAGTCAGTACTTCCATGCCACATCATGAAGAAAAGTAAGTGAAGTGAACCTTCAATAATGTAGGGCTTTGAGTTTATAAGACTGGTAGGGCAGTATCATCTCCGTGAAAGACTCTTCTGTGAGTCATAGCTCAGCAGCAGCACTCCGTATTCCATTCTACAAGAGAACCTTTTCAGACCGTGTCTTTACTATTACTTACATTTTAGAGATCTCAAAAAGAGGGGAAGAAACTTGACGGCCAGTTAAATAGAATTGAAAATCGTCCATGGATTTAATGCACTGCATTCTTCTTCCCTTTTATAAAGAAGCATTATTATATTGTAACACAGGAGATGAACAGTGTCAGTCCTTTCTACGCTACTATTCCTCAGTCCTTTTCAATCAAGAAATCCTTAGATCAGTTGTGGATCAAATAAACCAAGCCAATAAAGTCATTTGGTTAGGGAAAATGCATTACTGTTGAAAGAACATTTCAAAGTCTGATTCGGTGTAATACATCGGGAGTAGTCCCGAGTAAGCAATATTACAAGACGTGATGGTCATTCAGAGAAGGAGAGAGATTCCTTTCCGAATATTTCTGAGGGGATTTTTTCATTCAATCAAGATGCTGTGTATTGGGTGCTGGTAACCTTAACTTCTTATATTCAGTGGAATGTTTTTTATGTATATACTCAAGATCACTTTTACTCAATAGATTTTAAACATATTGAATCCAACAAAGAAAAACGACTTGGAAGTTTCTTGGTAAATGCATCTTTTAGTGGATTTCTGTACGAAAGTGCAGTCACTGCAAAACAAACTTTATTGGAGTGTTTGCAAGCTGCAAGTATTCAATGAACTTTTGGGTTTCTGAATGTATTTTGAAACACGAGTCGTTGTGTCGTCAAAATTGCTTTACTCATCAGCTTACAACGCTGATGAGGTATTGCGAGGAGGCCTACACGTCAAAACTACGATTATGGGTTTATGCTGGACAACGCTCACACATAAACACCAGACAACCTTAATGCAAAATACCCATGAAGTATAAAGTCAAACCATCTGACGGATGCTTAAATTAAGCAGTCATAAACCTCACTAGGAGTTTTATTGCCCAGAAACATTTCGTGAAACATTAGTTCGCCGATACTAGAAATTATGCATTGCTTCAAACTTCTCTACTTTTTGATTGCTCCAAGTAGTCGTGACATTAACTGGCCTACTTACATTTTATGTGAAACATTTTATGAGATTCAAGAACTTTAAAAGGTCTAAGCGTATTTCATGTTTGACAATTTGTACTTAAACATCACTACATTTTGCACTTTGGTTGAGTTTTTAGTGAGTAATTAAATTTTTGCTGGTGACGTGAGTCTGCTGACAGACTTTCAGTGGATCTTATCACCCACTAATTATACGAGGTGGTATGAAATGTCAAATAATATCCAGCGCGTGCTTACAGGGGATTTTGGAATTAGTTTGAAATAAACGGGGGTTTGTTGATGTATTCGAAGATGAATTATTTTGGGAATCAAATTATTGTGTCGTCAGGTTTTTCCTCAGTTTCTCCAAAGGTATTGGATTACTTACTACTTGCTAAGCTTGCCGTTCAAAACGGATCACATTGTTCAGTGAACAAGAATCTGTTGAATGCATGCATAGAGCATTTTATGGCCCACTGCCGTATGCATTAACTTTTGGTTGTCGACTTTTGCCATCAAGAGAAACAAATAGGTGTAGTGTGAATGAAGGAGACAAGAAAATCAAGGAACAAATACGAGTGTTCTACGATAAAATCAAGCCAGCCAGTAAGGCTGTGTAAACCTACTGACTGACTTCAATTAACTGTCTAATCAAAATCTAATTTGGAAACTTTTCCCAACGAGCAACCCTAAATGACATGACAGAGTAGACAGGACGCAGAGAACCTCTTCCTGACTAGCTGAATACTGCAGTTCTAGTGAGTAACTTTCACGAATCTGCACCGCAAATGCAAGGCCTGCTATGTCCTACTACGGAGGCAGGCACATTTCTTCTTCCTGATTTCCAGTCAACTGAATTTCACCAACCGAGCTAACCAATAAACTACGAACGATTTCAGTCACCCAAGCAAACTAACTAACCACTTTCATCATCATCAACGTACCAGTCTAACTTTTCTCACTATTCGTTCAATCCTCTACACTTGATTCAAATTAACACGGTTTTACAAAAACACATGGAATAGCTACCAGGTTAAATTTGATTTATCCAATTTAAACCCTCAGCAGCAGGTTGAGTCGAACTCTTCATACGCATATGCGAGTTCAAAAGAAGTCAGCTGCGAAAAGAAATTCACACTAGCAAAGTAGCATGCAAAGAAAGGAGGAGGCAGAGTTTTACTTTTTTACAAGGGAAAGTATGAAAATTATGAATGTAAATTAAATTGCAAATGTAACGCAGCTTGTCAAAGTTAGTTTTATCAGATTTTAAATCAGATTTTAAAAATTAACAAGATTCGAGTTTGAATCCAATTAGAAGACCTCTCGAACGGCTAGACAATTGCTTGTAAAGATGGGTGGATAGGATGCAAGTTCTCCTTTGTAAGCAATTCTTTATACTTTGTACATATGACACTTCTCTCATTATAATTTCTTAGCATTCCGTTAAATATATTAGTGACTAACAACCTCAGTAAATTAAGATACGTGGATATCTCAAGATTAATTCTGAATTATACAAGGAGATAAATGAACATTGTAAAAAGATTGCCATTGGCTTCCACACATCCATGAAGAACAAATGGACACTTCACACTTTGCGTCTCTACTCATTCCCGTGTAATACATTGCAAAAGCAGAAAGAAAGATAAGACTAGGGATACACGATGTACGTACACATGCAAGAATTCAGATAAGAAACGCGAGGCTACACATCGTGTGTGCAGTGCAATAGAAGTTTTGGTTAATATTCATCTGTCTTCACCAGACAATAAATTGGCCTTAGTAGAAAAATCCCGTTTAAAAATCACGCTCTCAACAGAATTTATAGCTGAGGTGTTTCAGTTCTCGAATGCAAAGTAAATTGTAAATACCTCAAGAAACCCTCTCATTGTCAGATTCATTCTCAACTCTTCTAATGCATACAGAAGAAGAGAGACTGAAACAACATTTACTTGTACACATCCATCCTCCATGTGTGTGTTTTCTTTTTTGTAAGGAAAACTTAAAACTGCTCACACTCTTCTTTAGTTTTCTTTAAACTTGTTAGAGAGAGAGGAAAGAAACCTGTTATTCAAATGCAATAGTATTCCCGATTTAATTGATTGTTACACAATTTCCTGCGCAATTTAAATTCGAATCTGCTGCTCTAAATTTGTGTGAACGTCCTTTTCGAAAAAAGATAAATTCATCTTGTACACTATGCAATAAGTGTTTAAAATTTGTGTAGGTTCAATTGTCCATCAGAATGTAGATATGTGACAACTGATCTATTCTGCCAGTGACGGGCTTCGTCAGCTCTCCTACATAAGTTTCTATTAAAGTTCGCAATTTTACAAGCAACAAAGGAAACAACACAATTAGAATTCAGCATAAGACATTTCCCAATTTCAAAGCTCAAAGCATGCAATTTCAAGTTGATGGATGATTAAGTAGACTCTTAGTGTATTGTTAGTTGAGGATAAATGAAATGAAAATTGATTCCTCACCTTCATTATCTTGTCCAACCGAGTCCTTTTTCTTTCAACACTTGAACTGTCCACTTTTTCATCAATTGTAACAAAATCACACATTCATGCACTATTGGATATCTATCGCGTAACAATGTGAGCTAGACTGATGAAAATTCAAAAAGAAATATATTTTCTACTCCACATTAACCAATCAAGCAGAATAAAACCTTAGCAGGCCTTAATTTAATATTTTTGTTAATATTTCGAAGTCTAAAACACCAAAAACTGTCAAGAAATAAAATAATACACTGGTAAGCTATTTCCCACAACACTCACTAAATTTAAGTCACAGTTGAATGTATTGAACCTTAGCGACAATGCATCTGGGGTTTTGTTTTAAGGGTTATTCTGACAGCACTAGTAAAGTAAAAAAGCGAATTAAATCCTCGAGAATTTAGTACGGATAGCTACGAAATTTTGAAACTGACGTAACTCTCTCAGTTGAAGAAGATGCAATTTACGATTTACGGGTACTTAAGGATTACTTGAATTTAATTTTGCATCTTATTGCAAGGAGGAGGAATCGACAGTAAATCCAAAGAGGAAGAGAATTAAAGACCGGATCTCAATTCCGTCTTTTCGTTCAACTACAAACTTGTCTCTTTGGTTTCTTTTTTGGACTGGAATCCGATTCTTGTTCACTTGATTTCGAGTTGATGTAAGAATTCAACTTCCTGAGACTCGAGCTTTCTGTGGTTGAGGAAGAAGATTACTCAAGGAATTTGAAGGATAAATTTTGTCGTGAAGTGATTGAGTTCCAAGAAGTGATTGAATCTCTTTCAAAATTCAGCTTTGCTCTCCTCCTCTTACGGGTTTGAAATGAGAGAGTAAACGTAGTCTCTGTATTTTCAAGTAATGTGGGGAAAGTGTATTGGGAACAATGTTTTTGGTTGAAATGAATTGGTCATAAAAGCACAGTTGTAACAACAACAAGTACGAAGTAATGACAGAAATTGATGTGGCTTAAGGTCCTTGGTTTTCTCCGGTATTATGGTCAGAGTCCGAGAAAATTCCTATACGCAGTGAGTAGTCTAAGTAGTTATTTATAAACAACGCAAGAAAACACACGAACAAAGTCTTCTCATGCAACATTCATAAACCCAAGAGAGACGTGATAAATAAATTTCTTTCAAAGTTTCCAACTTTCTTGCCAGAATTCTCCAGTAAGAAACATTTGGTCTATATTTTCACTGCTGATCTTTTTGACTTGTGGTTGAGGTTCCACTACTTTTGGTTACTTTTGGGTTTATTTGGTTTCATCATTTTACATTAGTACGTAATGTGAGTGTGTGTGTGCTCCTGGACTTCTTCTGTCTCATTTCTAAAGTCTTCTTCACACCGTTTCAGTATATATTTCAGAGAGGAATGCACATCCACCATTTCCCATGTGGAATTGTGGAACACTTTCCACTAATGTTATCGCTCTACTAAGCGTCTCGTGTTGAGAATGTACAATTTTAACCAATACAACTTAATCGTTCAATTAACTTCAAGTGGTTGAAGATATCTACAGAGTTGCAAAAGTACGTACAAACTCTGGTTAATGTCATTCCGGTTCAAGACGCTGTGAACAACTATTATACATGGGATTGTAGTTTCCAAGTATACTTGGGAAACTTTCCGACACTCTTATTCCACTTTGAAGTGATTCTTTGAATCAACGCAATCGTTAATTTCACAGTAAATTTTCTGCTACCACAAAGCTTATTATATGTGTGTGCAAGGAGTCTCAATAAGGTACGAGGATACTTATCCGTGGCTCGTGTTTTTGAGATAATTTAATAGCTTTGTGCACGGTTGTATCCTGAGCAATTCTTAGAAGAGTTTTACTGAAAATATGATAAGTCAAACTTGTGATTCAGAAGTAAAACTGAGAGTGTAAATGAGAGGAACGGAAGCGACACTGTGTCCTCTCTGCAAGAAGTCTGGAAGGGAACTGAAGGGGAACAGGACTGGTTTCGTGGTTTCTCTCTCCAAAAAGACCTTGCGATGGTGAACCAGACAGCAGAGGGGGATTCTCCCTAGTCATTTGGGTCTCCACTTCTGCTTCAACTCCAGAGATGATATATATCTTTCATCCTGCTTTTTCAACGAAATTTCGGGATTTTTGGATCCCGTGTCCGATCCTTAGGATCAAAAATCTCCCATTTCTGTCAGCAATTCACACACGTAGAAGTTGAGGGTAGTAACTAAAACTGAACTGTGCCTAGCACTGCATTCCGTGTTTAAGCGCATGCATTAACATAACTACAATACTTGGACATTTGGAATTTACTCAATTCTCTGATTGTAGATTTGGTATTAAAGGTTGTAGATTATTGTGAATAGTAATAATCATTTGTAATATTTTGATATCCTAATTAATACAAAATGATGTGCAAAGTTTGTAAAGTTACTGGTTAGTATATCATCGTAGGTGAAATAAAAAGGGATATAGAATTCATGGGGGTTTATGGGAAACAAAGCTCTTAAAATGAAGCACTTCAGGAGTTGTTAAAGATGCATGTGAACTTTCACTTTCTTATAACTCACTTTGATGATGAAAGAAACGGAAAAATGTAAGAAAGTAGAGTAAGTCTCGATATCATCGCCAAGTGGATGACAGGTAGGCAAGAAAGGCTTTGTGATACGAGATTTTGATGAAAAGTTTCCCTTCCCGGAGAAGTTGACGACCTCATGACTGACATTACGCCACTTTATTCCCCACACTTCCTACCTACTACACTACTAGTGTGCCTTAACAAGTCTTTGGATTGAACTAAGCTACTAAAATACACATAGTATTGGTTGGTTGATTAGAGTTTCAGTCGTCTGTCATCTAAAAACGATATAGCACAAAGCAATCAGTCCTCACAAGAAGTCTATCGATCTTCAAAGGATTCTATATACATTATCTTTTTGTTTCACACGTTCCTATATGCTTAGACTTGTACTTGTCAAATAGAAAGAAATGATGTAAGCAGTGAAAAAATGAATGATTAATTGCACGAGGATGATTTTGGTGTGACATGTCTCGCTTCTTTGACAGCTTGAGGTAAAATTGTGCACAGCACTGGGAAATAGTCATATCATTCTTCGATATAAGAATCAACTTTTGTTGACGGTGACGACCTTTGATATTTTATTTCCCATAAATATTTCATATTTGTTCTCAAAAAGAGCAATTGAAACCTAAAAGTAGTAGAGTCATAAGTTGAGCAAACTTTTATTACTGTGGAGGGTGAAGAAAGTGACGCATTATGTTAATGCTTTGTTGTACCTTTTGCAAACTTGTAGCATCAGTCATCGTCTAGCTTTCTGGAGTAAATATGACAGAACCAAGTAATAATGTAGGGTAGTCCAACACATAATTGCAAGGATACGTGGGGAACAAGAGCCAATCAGATTATAATTAATGTCCAGGATCTAATTCTAAACTGGTTTTTTCTTTGTTTTGATCTTAAATTCAATTTTTCAAGATTCGACGATAACTGGCAGTTAGGCCAAGCTCAACCTGAGGTAAATGAATCCCTCGTATGCGATGCTGATGCTGATTTGGTGAAATAAACGCCCATCTTCTTGTAGGTAAGTTGCTAAGATATGGCGATCCAATGGGCACGACTCTAGTTAATCTATCTTTGATTGCACATTTGAACACACCTTTGCCATTATATCTACACGCTTTATTTCAGCCCATTATTATGGCAATTCACCTTTTCGTTTCAGCAATGTGTGCATCTCGTTTGACGAGTTAAGGGAGAC
>JAQGAB010000930.1:0-20486 GCA_034696565.1 Isotomurus graminis | reverse complement strand
AACAACAGATAAACAGCCTGCTAACAAGAGAAGGAAATGCAAGTAGTTTCTATCTGCTAATAGGAACACTTCAAAATGCTTTGGAAAGAGATACCAATTCAAAACAATCCAAGATATGAAATCCACTGTGGATTTTCCATGATCCACTAATTAAATATGTCACGCTTTCTTCACCGTAGACAATTGTTTTAAAGTTATAGCACTGATACTGCTGTGAAAACTAATTAATTGAAGCAGCATATGTTAAGAAATGTTGATTATTTTATTTGTTAAAATGCTAGGAGTTTTTGACTGAAATGTTGATTGTGAGATTAAATGGAGGTAGATTTCTAATAGTTTCTTGTTGTTTTTCTTTTTTATAAGTTTTTCGTATAACCAGATATTTTGAATTAATGATAAGCAGATATAGAAAACCAACTTTATTGCACAGGGTGAACTAGCTCCATCACCACCTTTTGAAGCCCTGTATCTCTTCATTTGTTTAGTTTAAAAATAATCGATTTATATTTGCTGAATGCTGACAATATTTTTAGTCAGATAGCGTGAATGAAATTTGTGTTTCGTGACCCTATGAAGTTTTAAATCGAGGTAAACTTAACACCGGGTTTTTTATGCAGATTCGCCGATTCTAACGGTTAAAAAAATTCATAACTTTTGAACCTGTTAAGCATACAACTTTCATTTGTGATAACATGAAAGGTAATAAACATCGTAATTTTATTTAAGATCCCTGTGATTCGATACAATACGAACATCTCCAATCAAGCAGATGACAATGTTTTGGCACATAGCGACAGAAACTGGTTGAGTGAACAATCGAAGAAGAATAAGGTGGAAGCTGGTCAACAGAAACGAAAAGGTTTCCCCATAAAGGAACTATGTTAATTTATTATACTTCCAAAATATGCTAAAATCATCTTGTCCTTCAACCAGCTCAGGAGACGTGGAAGAGTTTAAATTAATCCCAAACGCTAACTCAAGAAAATGGTCAATTCAGATGTTATAATTTACTTCTAGGAGCAAAGTGAGCACCTTAATTTTTTCATAACTTTAAAATAAAAACCAAAAATGGAACTCTGAATTAAGCAAAACGTAGAACAGAAGTTTGTGACTAATTTAAGCTATCTCACGTCTTTGTAGCTTGCAAATGGAAGGAGAAGATAATAATAGAAACATTAAAACCCACTCAAAGTAGCCTCTTGTAGCCTAGTCAGGTTTGCAAAAGAATGCCTAGTGCCAATAAATATAGAAATCTTTCCCCATAAACAACTGTCTTTTGAATCTTGCACTAAACTATGAAGTGTGCGTTTTAAAGTTGCGCGTGCAAAATTGTGTACAATTAGCTGACATAATTATGCAGGTTTCTTGATTTTCTCATGTAGTAATAATTTGATAAAACGATTTTGGAGATGAGAAGAAGAAATCTGCTTTCATTTCTCTCTGCGACTTTCTCTTTCCAGCACATTCGAAGAGTGAAAGTTTCTATTTTCACTGAGCTACAAGTTGACATCCATGGTTTCAATATTGACGAGCTTCCACCTTAAGGGAGTTTGAAGTCCTGTTAGACTTTTTTGATGAGTTGACAAATAATTTAGTCTACGGAAAAACTTCAATTCTTTCAACAGCCCCATATATTCATTGAGAGTTTAATCAACCAGTTTGAGCCGCTATCTGCCAAGAACATTGTCCTTTGTTTGATTGGACATTTCAGTGTTGTATCGAATCACAGGGATCGCAAATTAATGCATTATGTTAATTTATCTGTTACCTTTAAATCAAGCTCAAATTAAAGCTGTTAGCTTAACAGGTTTAATAGGTATGAGTTTTTAAAGCCGTTCGAATCGGTTACTATGAACAAAACAAACGGTCGTATTTACTGAGATTTAAAACTGGCACAAATTGCATTATTGCTATCTGACAATAGATTTTGTCAGTTTTTCAGAAAATATAAATAAATTAATTTTTAACCAAACGACTCAAGAGATACAGGGCTTCAGAAACGTGGACATCGAGCTGGTTCACCCTGTATACTCTCGGCCTGCTGCACTCTTCAAAATGTGCCTTATCTTAAAATTAAAAACTAAACAACACGCACTCAGAAGCTAGAAAGAATTATAAGCAATGAAATGGAGTGAGCATAGAGGTCAAGTGATTTTGGTAGCAGGTGCAAAGAATTTCGTGATATGTGAGTCTTGCAGTACTGTGCAACGAAATGTAATTTTGTTTAATATATACCCTCACTCTAAGAAGCTGGAAGAAATTATAAGGTTAAAAAGTTTACAGTTGAATATTTAAATTATTCCATATGATTTGCATAAAAATGAACACTAAAATTAATCTGGAAGACACAAATGTTAATCGTTTAAATCTGCAATCGGATTTATAAGGCATTTAAGGCTTACTTGACGCACTTAGGGTCTATTAGTCTTTTAAAGTGACTTGTGAAGTAACCCAGCAATTTTTAGCGTCCCAATATGAGTTACACCGACCGTAACAAGTCATTTATCTGGGCTGTATAATTTATCTTTTCTTCGCAAATCAGTGACTATTACCTATAATACATACGGATATACCATACTAGGTTATTAGGCATGTTATTGGAACTTGAGCTTTCTAGTTCTAGTTTTAATACAATATTTTAAGCAACACCCTTGCAGTTCATAAATGTTTGTGATCCGCCTCGAATTTCTAAAGTCTTTGTTGGTTTGGTAGAATTTAGTCTATACAGACAGATGTGTTCTGTAGTAACTTCCTTTATGATTATTGCTAGATATCTAATACGTAATTTTCAATGCGTATTCAAGATCTTGTAGGTTGTGTTTTATTTGAGTTGAATTTATTGTCATAGACATGTGAAGTCCAGGAAATCAAACAATCATCAGCAAAAAACTCCAAAAAGGTTAATAATTCAACATTTATGTTTCCGTTAAGAATATAAATATTATACATAAAAATATCAAAGCAGATTTTGGTTTGATACAGATAACAATACACTACATAATATGGCCAGCAGAATCCTACAAAGCGATCTCTTAATTGATGGCGTAGCTGCTTTGGGCAAAAACTGGAATTTTGTGCATCCGGCTGGGAACGTTTACATCCCGTTTCCTCTGATATTCAGACCTCAAGATATATCTAAAAGTATTAAAGGAAATCGGACGCTCCGGGAATTTCGACATATGTGGAGTTTAAAATTGTTCGTTGTCAATTCACTGGAAATAAGTCTTATACTATGTAGTAATTTAAGAAGCATTATTTACGAAGAAGAAAGTTCAAAAATTAGAAGGGCTCTGAATTTATCGCTGAATCGCCTTACAGGAGTTTACACTAAACGTTATCATGACCAGGTTAGGATAGAAACAACGCGATCGTTTTGTGTAATGCAGTGTGATTACCGTGAGTTTGGCTATTTTTTTGAGCAAGAATTATCAATACAATATGAAAGTGATGTTGAGTCACGTTTTGATAACTCCATTGGAAGATTGGAGTTTTTTTTTATTGGATCAGCGTTTGGCCAAAATGCAGTTTACGCCAATTTTGATGGTTTGATTTCCCTTGATTGGGTCAATGTTCTTGAGTTGATTGTACACGTAGCAAAAGATTTTTCTTTAGACGGAAAGGCATTATTTTGGAAGCGAAGCGCAATTACTTCACTACTTGGATGCAATCCTAATTACGAGTACTCCAATATAGGCATAAATGGCTGCGGAAATTTTTATTTTGTTCCAGACACCATGAACGGGGATGTAAAATTTACTCTTGTTAAGTGGTACAGCGAATTAACTAAATACGCGAAAGCCGGAAAAATATTTAAGGTAGGGCAAATCGCCGAATTTCTCTACGATCAGAGTGGGCACAATCTATATGGTACGTCAGGTAGTCAGAGGAAGAGAACAGTTGAAAAAGTGCAAAACTATTTAAAGCAATGCGAGGCTGGGCAAAGCATTTTAAATAACGTCTCTTCATATTCTATGATAAGTGCTCGCACGGAATGTCTTGTGTCCGCTTTTGGAGGAACAAACAAGTGGGAGTGGATAAAAGACTATGCAAGGAATTTTTTTGAAATGAATGACATTCAAAACTTTGAAAACTTCGTTAGCGTTTTCATACCTAAAGTTCATGAAAGATTGGACTTATACCTAGGCACCTCATTACGAACAATTGAAGATTTTCTCCTGAGTCTGAAGAGATCGATTGTGAGCCAAGAGACAGTAAGCATGTTTAGCATTGGTAAGATTCCGACATGCAGTTTATTAGGCTTAAAAGACTAATATTTTTGCACACAATTGTTTACAGAAAATTTCTTGTCGGTTGCGTCTTCGGAAGTCTTGTGCAGTTTTATGCTCTACGGAACTGCCATTTCAGTAAAAAACAGAAGAAATCATAATAACCAGCTTGTTGATATATTGGGTTTAAAAGGGAACTCTTTTCATGTTGACAAAAAACCAAGAAATGGAAAACTTGGAGGCGGAAACTTTGCAGTTGTTAACAGGCGACTTGTTTATTGTGGTCCACTTAACAGCATTCTTTTGGAACATGCAATACCTTCAAAAAGTGTGTTTTTACCATTTCGACTGTTTGCAGATAGTTTATCAAATCTTCAACAGAACACAACCAATTCTTGCTACAAGTTGTTTCAGGATGTTTGCGTCAGATCATGCCTTAATATATACGGTGTCCAAGATTCAGACCTCAGGAGAACCTGTAGATACAGCACATTTTATAGTGTTAAACAGATAATGCATGTCGATGAGTTTGTGGAGTTTCTACTGCAATGTGAAAATCAAACCTTACACGCACACGAAAGTGTTGTTAGCATGATGCATATAGCATCAAAGTATTTAGCTAACGAATTAAGAGCTGATATATTTTATAGAGGATTTCGAACATATTTGTCGCTCCAGCTGCAACAATTGCGGAGTCCTTTCCTGTTTCCTATTCCTAAATACAAAAAAACGATCATTGTTGTGCCAACCTATGGGTTTTCCTGCACAGAATCTTGTACTTTATTGTATATAGAAGCGCTTAATTTAAAGTTCCCACGCAATGTGTACCGTAATATTTTTCTAAGGTCCAACATGCTTGCGTTTGCTGAAGTTTTGATCTATGTTCCAAACTGTTTTTGGGATAACTTTAAAAAACTGGATCACGTATTTAACATTATTTCTGAGCACTGTGTACAAAACAAGACCGTAAATAAGAGTGTGGTATTAGATTGGTTATATATGTAGGTTTATATTTTATATTTACAAAAATTTATATTTTATACTTATTTTAGTTATATATTTACCAGTATTTGTAGCTGTATTTTGAGAATAAGTATTGGCTTATGATTTAAAGGAGTTAAACATGATAATAAGTATAGGCTTATGAATAAGTACAGGTTTGAGAATAAGTATAGGCTTATGAATAATTATAGGTTTGAGGATACGTATAGGCTTATAATTAAAGGAGTTAAACCTGTTAATAAGTATAGGCTTATGAATAAGTATAGGCTTATGATTTAAAGGAGTTAAACCTGTTAATAAAAGATACATTATACATTGTTGTTAGTTGGGGGCAATACAACCTAAAGGTTAGGTTAGGTTAGGCTATGTTATTTGTATGGAATGAAAATATGAAATAAAAAATCTGATTGCCCGTGATCAAGTTTATTTGGAAAATAAATTCAATGCTGCAGGCTTATAGAAACAGTCCAAAAAGACAAATGTAATCCACGAGAATTTGATTAACTGATAACAAATTTTTAAAAAAAGCGTGGAAAAATATTGATCAGATACCTTTGCATATAACTAGACTATTATATAGCCACGGCTCCGTGCTTTCACTGGGATCGTGCGACAACGGGATTGTGCTGGGCTTCTCTCTCGTAGAAGCTCAGTTCCAGTAGTAGCTACATTGAAGGTAATGTCTGACTGGGTTGTACAGACTGAATTGAGATAGTGTACCTAGTGTACAAGGGCATCCGACCCTACACACAGTACATCGACAGAGTAATGTCCTAATAAGTTGTGCCGTGGTATACACACGCATGGGACTATTGTTGAACGGTAGTGGCTGCAATGGGTCCTCGTGACCTGAGCGGCAAGCTTAAGTGCTATCCCATACAATATACATAGGCTTTTATAAAATTTAATTTTCTTTAATTATATTTGTTTCAAGAGTGGACATTATTACGAGTCTAGAAGCTAGCTGGTTGGAAAATTTTAAAGTTCATTTAATGTACTAATCGAATTATTATTGAAATAAACAAAACTGAGCCATATTAAAGCCCATATAAAAGAAATACCTTAGACTACCTTATCGAAACTTCATCATTTTGAACGAATGATAGGCAGATTGAGAAAATCGGCTTGTGGTTGGTTATCCGATTTTCAAAGTGTACCGTGCGGTTCTGGCTAATTCAATAATAATTTTAAAAGTCATACACTTAATATCAGGAGCCACATGTATCGTTGTAATTATCTAATCAAGTGGGTAGCATTAACTGTAGCAATAGCCTTGACAGTAGCCCTGGCTAAAACCTTGGCCAGGATACAAATATATGTAGAATAGTTGTGCCAAGTTTAAACATAAATTGGCGGCATTAACCGGTGGTTAGCTTGAAGCAAGCCTGTAAGCTCTGAGGTTAGTCTCAGCCGTACCCCTGGCCCTGGCTGAGAGTATGGCTTTGGGCAGGTATGTGATAAAAATAAATTTTGAAATCATACATGGAATTCAGGCAAAGACGTGTACCGTAGTTTTCTACTCGCATCAATTGGGTGGCATTAACCTTAGCTACGTCCTTGACCGTAGCCGTGGCTGAAACGTCGGCCAGGATTGGAATAAATGGCGAAGATTGACCATTTACTAACGGGGTTTTCCTTTGGTGATTTGAACTGCAGACCGCAGAAAAGAGATGCACGGGAGTGTTGTGATCCATTTAATTGAGTAGCCTTAACTTCAACTACAACCGGGACTGTAGCCATGGCTGAATCCTTGGCCAAGATATTAAGGTTTTCCACTACCAATGGAAACGGAAATCTTTCCCCCATAAGGAAACCATGTTAATTTTTAAATCTGTAGCTCCAAAATTGAAGGTCGAGTTGATATTACAAAAATTAAAATCTACTCCTAGCAACCTATTATTGCCCAGTCAATTTTGAAATTCAACGTGTAGGAAAATGTTCTTTGAAATTAGTATCTCTCTTGTAATTAAATGTCGACGACTATTTTGATCCAAGACGGGGATCCTGTATAGACGGGGATCCTAATACTAAAGCTCCACTTAAGTACCCAATTGCATTCATTTAAACCGTTGATGCGAATACAAAAGTTGTTCTGAATAATAATATCTGAGAACATGCAAGTATAGTAGACGGTCACACGTCTTTAAAATTATGACTGTCTAGAATTAATAAAACTGCTCTACGCACATATTGGCAGCCAAAACACCAAAAAAATCCCTGTATTTTGCACATAAAATCAAAATCCTTTTCCCGAAGAAAATCGAGTATAGTATGGTTCATTTGAAAGAGAAGTTTGATAGATATTCAATCGTAAAATCAGAAATACTAATACTTCCTATGGATGATTTATGAACGGCTGAAGTCATTAAAACACTCACAAAACACAATATTTTATTAATGCCTTATTTATTAGTGACAAGAATTTTGCAAAGCGTGAAATATCGGGAATATTTGTCGTATTTAACCCGGGTGTTTTAGAGATGTATATTTGTTTCCTAAGATCATTGTCAGTTTCAAACAAAGGTACTGTGACTAATTGTTTTAGAGGGTTTCTAACCAACTTATCAGGAATACGAGGGTTTATAGTGAAGTCTGAAACCTATTCGTGTCTGTTGAAACGAAACATGCAACAATATTTGTTAGAGAATTTGTTACCAACGGACGACACAGGTGAGCCTATATATAAATTCAAATTGACTGGGCTAATAATTAACATCCATGGTTTCTCTATGGGAAAAAAATTTCGTTTCCATTGGTAGTGGACGAACTTAATAAATGTAGGATTGATGTGCCAAGATTTGACATGAATTACCGGGTTTAACCACCTGCATAAAGTTCTATGCGTTCAGTCAATTTGGGCCTTCTTCGTCACTATGTCATGTGTCTTTCGCTGGTTTCGCACAATACCAGGAGTAACCATAGAATGCGATCATTTTATTAGGGTAATTGGTCAATCTTGTGAACCTTAGGGTCCAAAACTCATGCAGATCATATAACTGACTATAAAATATCTACAGAACAGAAAAAACCTTGAATATGCTTATACTGAAGGACAAAGTGTATCACTTTTAAGTGTTGGCAGGCATCTTCATTCAAGTTGCAACTACAGCAGAGTCCAGAACGTATTAACTGACTCCTTATCACCTACTGAAAGTCGCTGAAGGTTTACCACGGTTTGTTTGAAGGTTTTTTAACTTCTAAACATTATCGACGTGGACACGAGACACGATTTAAAAGGTAGCTGCTTGGAGTTAAATTTATGCTTTAATTCTATCTAAACCTAACCTAATGGATTATAATAATTGAAGAAATAATTAAGAATCTTGAAAATTTCATTAAAAACGTTTTAAAACTTTGATGCAAATAGTTTTCGTGTGTGACTTGGTGCCGTTCTTTGGACCTTTATTTAACAATGTGTTTGAATTTAATTGCAGGTCTATTTTGCTAGCCAGTTTCAGCTACTACACAATCTTAAGTAATGGAAACCTTGGACTTCGAGCGAATTGGAAAAGAGGTTACTGGGCTCTTGAAATGTTTTGTTTGTTTGGACATCGTTGTACAACCTGTTTACAGTTGTCCAGATTGGCATTCCATTTGTGGGGTATGCATCAAGCAGCTGATAACCCGAACTTGTTTCTGTTCTAAAAAAATGGAATCAAATCCATGGGCGAGGCAACTTGTGCAGAATTCGTTTCCTAATTTACCCTGCAAGAACAAGGAAGTTGGTTGTTCAGCAATAGTTTCACCTTCGTATATGGTTGATCATATGGAAAAGTGCACATTTCGGTAAGTAATATATTGAGGAAACCGTATTTTAAGCTAAACCTTAACTTCGCGCTAATGATGCATTTATTATACATAGAAATATGGTATGCCCAATTAGTGGACGGGATTGCAATAAACCGGAATATCTACCAGGAGAGCTCTTCCAGCATTTGCTAACATGCCACAGGATTTCAGCAACAAATGGAACTGTTACCAACTTAGGAAGTGGACAGTTTCGGATTACACATGCTTTAAAACTCGTACACGGTTGCATAAGCGGTGGTATTTTAACACTCTAAGCATTTGATAAAATCATTTAATGCCAAAATTAGTTTTAAAGAACTTATTTTATTGTTTAGGAATTACACCCACGCCAGTATGGTTTTCCACATCCTTCAAATTCCTCCTTCACTTTGAACTAGTCAACGAAGTTCTAGCGTGGTGGCTGTGCATTGATGACGTTCCGGACGTATCCAGTCATTTTACTTATGACACTTCGATTGATTACACATGTGTAACTTCTTTGGTAAAACCTTAAATAATTTAATGCTCAATTTCTGTTTATTAAATTATATATTCATTTGTTTCTAGATTTGTGGCAGAACAATGCCCGTTTATGGTGCCAGGTATACGTCCTTGAATAACCTGGGCAAGATAAACGGAGCGTTTGCTTGTGATTCTTGGCACGCTATGTTTGAAAATTCAAACCCTAACCTGGATAGACCCAGATCCCATGAAGACGAAATTACAGTAAAAATTAACATCATGTTACAAACTTTGTAAAGTGTGTTTCTGGAACATTCCGGGTTATCCATCAGACAAACTAATGATAATTTACGAATTTTAGTTAGTAGTTGCACCAATAAAAGATTTGAGGTTCTGCTAGGTGAAGTTATCATGATTTAGCATTCATCAATGGCAATGGTTGTTGTGACTGAGCTAAGGCTCGAATTTTGTATACGGTGTAATATAACGAAAATGCATTGATTTGTGTGTGAGACAAATACCAAGCTATAAATAATAGAATTAGTTTACGATATTCATGTTGCAGTTGAATATGGTGCGACAGCACGGCGACATTCAGCTCCTGCTTAAAATATGCCAGGGTAGTTTAGGTTAAAGAATGTAGAACGTTTTTTAATTTCCAACTTGCGATTGAATACATTTTAACATTCGGATAATTTAACAGGATAATGAACGCGGCATATGCGCCATATTATGTCACATTTCATAGAAATATGGTTTACAGCTGAAATTATTATGGATGCTTCGGACACTGAGATAATCTTAGCATTGAAAAATGCATCCAATCTTGACGAGAGGTATTGACAATATCGGATAAACAGGTCAATAAGAAGTTGCAGGAGGTTGCAGCGTCAACGATAACGTTGTACAGTCTGGAGTACGACATTGTGAACGGTACAATGTTCAGTTTACAGACAGACAAGGTCTGAGAGAAATTCAACGGTGACCGCGACGATTAAGAAACTAAAGCCGGCAAAAACCAGGAGTCAGAAGGGCAACCGGAATAAGAATTGAATTTGAAGTTTGAACTTAAAATGTTATTAGGGAGACCCGAATGATTAGCTGGCATTCGGGGCAAGTCGGGTCCATTCATGATGAAAAATGGACGAGAGGTGTATTTCAGAATAAATGTCATTTGAACGTGAAAGATTTGTCTAAGATGCCGGTTTAATATGCTGCACAGGTTTTAAACCACTCAGTTTGAGCCGGAAATCAAACAATGGTTGGTTTGAAAATACTTCCTATGGATGATTTATAAACGGCTGAAGTCATTAAAACACTCACAAAACACAATATTTTATTAATGCCTTATTTATTAGTGACAAGAATTTTGCAAAGCGTGAAATATCGGGAATATTTGTCGTATTTAACCCGGGTGTTTTAGAGATGTATATTTGTTTCCTAAGATCATTGTCAGTTTCAAACAAAGGTACTGTGACTAATTGTTTTAGAGGGTTTCTAACCAACTTATCAGGAATACGAGGGTTTATAGTGAAGTCTGAAACCTATTCGTGTCTGTTGAAACGAAATATGTAACAAGATTTGTTAGAGAATTTGTTTTGCATCATGAGGATGAGAGAAGGGTGGAATCGAAACTCCATATATTCGATTTTGTTTCATAAACCAATTTTAAAATCAGTCGTGTGAGTCTAATAGGCAGGACTTAGTTGAGGAAGGAGTGAACTTTAATTTTGAATCACTAAAGAACCTTTTGATGAGCAAGAGGAAAAAATGGATTGTGATGAGATTTAACAAGACATCATTAATGAGGATAAGACTCGGAACTGTCCCTCTATTTGAGCCAACAGTGTGGGTTCAATTTCTGCATTTGACAAATAGTAAACGGTACACCTGCAAACATGAGGTTGCTAGAACAAATGTTGGTTTATATGCGGCCGGATATTGTGTGAACAGCATTGTTTCTAGATGTAAGTTTCAGTCGTGCAGATCTTTGTTGAGTGAGCGCATAAATGATGAACAAACTCCCATCTTTTGTAAAAATAATGCCTGTAATATAATTTGTAAACTTAAAAGCGAAGGGTTGCAATATGAGTACTTGCATGTTGTAAATACACAGGCTCAACTTGTATTAAACGTGTTGAATTTCGATTTTCAAGACTGTTTTACTAAATGTCTAAAAAATCAAGGTGCATACATTGCAAGTGATATGTTTAAATTAATGTTGTCGACTTCAATAATTAAAGATTGGATAAGTTTAAATTATAAATTTCCAAAATTATATTTTTCACAGGAAACAAACGTTCAAATTGTTTATTCGATGCAAACTGTTCAGATTGATTAAAGACTAAAATGAAAAGAAGGTGTAGTCTAAGTTGAAACAAAGCAGGAAGAATCTACGGAACCAATTGACTTGAGTTTTGAGTAATAATAGTCACTTTCATTGGACTATATTTTTTTCCTGACAGCTGAAATACCTGCTTTACAAAGCTTTTGACAAACAATTATGTTTATTTATGGTTCACGTTAATTGATTTTATTAATTTGAGCCAATTAATACTCGTCTGTTTTGTAATCAGAAGTAAAAGTTCATTTGTCAAGCTTGTGTAAGTCATGTGACGATGACTAGTAACTCCGCCGTTAACCCCACCTCAGACGTTCTTCAACTTCACCTCACAAGTAAATCTAACTGTTGGTTAAGAGTAAACTTAAACAAAATCACAAATATGGTGCCCGTAGGCTATCGACCTATTTGCTGTCAAGACAAGATGTTGGGTTTAAAACATAAATCAAATTAATTTATACTTTGCTACATTACAGGTTTTGAAAGTAAGTTAACACTGGATTGTTGTCCGTTTACTATGTCGCTTTGATGAGGATATTGACAACATTGCCTTGGCATGGTTTGATTTGAGGATTATCACCAACTTAATAATAAAGATATGAGACCTTTAAGTTCAACCATACACAGCAGGAATACCAAGTACGTGGTGCGACCGATTGAATAGCATATGTCCACAGTTAGGACACTGGCGGTACAAACACCTTTACTAAATACGTGATAGAATAGAGTTGTTTGGGCAAATCATGGAATACGGTACTACAAATGGCATTGATGTACCGTTGATATCGTGTGTGACAGTCACTTAACTTGAGGTGTACAATCATAATTGGGTTTTATAGATACATTCGCAAAGTTGCATACCGAAAACGAAAAGCAAAACATCATTAGGCATTCCATTAACCCAAAGTTATTTAGCTTAAAAGTTTCCTGATTGTAAAAATCATGTCGTCGTACATGTCCATTTTTGTGGATAAGTATAACAAACGAAATCAATCTACTTAAACATGCTTGTCGACATCCTCACTTACTTTTCCTCTGCTGATCAGCGTAGAAGTAATTTACTTCAATCCCACTCAATTGCTAAAAATCCAGGAAGGTTTAAGTTAAAGGTATGTCTTATTAGTTATCATCAGTCCTCCGACACTTACTAATTAAAGTCAATAATTACGGCCCACAAGTCTATTTAGATTGGTCTCATATGATCTACTGAAAGTGATAGAATTGGTGCTTACCTTGTTTTGGTTTGTGCCCTAGGTACATATAAACGAAGATTCAGCTACACTATGAATATCTGGGAATTACCGTACGATGTAAGTAGGAATAAACAATTGTATAATCACCTAATAATATAAGTGTGATGTATAAAATACAATATTCTTACAGGTTATCTGGGATTTGTTTGGTCGTATACCCACAAAGGACGTACTGCAGTTTGGGGCAGCTGGACCAAGATTTAGAGAAATTGTCAATGCGTACAAGCCTGAAATGAAGAAGAGATTGAAACTTAGTTACAAAACTTTATTTGGGATATGGGACTTACGAGATTGTGTACAGGATCCAGATCACTTTGCGTATCCTGCAATTAGCCTAGAAGGCATAGACGCTGAGACGCACAGTCTCATGCAACAGTACGGAGATCAATTTGGTGACAGTGTTGAGCGACTAAAGGTGGAATCATTCCATATTCAGCAAACGCAGATGGAAAAGGCATTTTTTGAAAAGCTGGTAAACATGAAAGATCTGTGTATTGAAGATTTAAAACATTGTGGAAGCTTCTACAACGTTTTTACTGGCAAAGCAATCGAAGCATGTACTCTTCCAGCAAATGTGTTCGATGAAATAGAAAAACTTAAATTTGAAAGAGCAAGCGACCCTTTTCCTGTACATTTTTTGCTACAAAGTTGTCCTAAGATAAAACACCTCTCGTACGGGATCGTTGGGATCTGCGAGGAGCCTGGATGGAAGCTAGAACGGGACAAGCGAATACTAAACGACCTTTCTGCATATCTGGATTCAAGACAACCAGGGCCTCTGATAATCGATTTTGCTGATTTTGACTACAATGAAGCTCCTGTTGCGGCATTGAAAAAATTTATTCGAACCGTTTCTGTACATAACGTAACTATTTTTGGATTTCCCGGGTCTACTCTCGAATTAATCGCAAGTGGGTTGTATACGCAATTCAACGCCAATGAAGTGATTTCGTTTCTTAAATGTGTTCATGGAGTAAACGGACTAGAATCTGGTCTTTGCTTGCGAAGATTGCCGAATCTGCAGGAAATAATTGCGATTCATATAACCGAAAACAGCTTGGCACAGTTTCAGGATTGCTTTCCTGCGACTCAAATTGAAAATTGGCCAAACTTAAAAAAATTGGAAGTTTGGATTGACGTTGAGCCTAGATCTTTTTGGCCTGAAACAAACAGCGGAAGAATTATCCGAGATATCGTAAATTTCCTCCTCAACGGATCTTCAAATGTTTCAGACTTAAAGGTTTGCATTGCAAGAAGCAGAATTTTGAGTTACTTGATGCCGAACTTATGGACTCAGCATTTCAACAACCTGGAACGTTTAGATCTGGATGTCGGATTTTACTTTATCGAAGTAATGAACTTGTTCCGGGCGCTTGGTAGAAACACAAGAATAAAGAATTTGAAGTTGACACTATGGGATGACGTAAATGCTTACATGTTTATCGGAGCTGACAGAGAACACCCAGCGTTTCTGGCAATGACAGGTAGATTTGTGTTTGGTCTTTTACAACAAAAACGATTGTTCATTAGTATTCTAACAAAATTTCTGGATGTTATGTAGGCCTCAAGCACTTTCAAGTCATAATTAAGACTTCCAATTTTGGACCTAACGTCCCTATTTCTCCAGCGGACATAGAACTAGCAGACAGCCTTTTTACAGTGGTATTTTCGCAATCAAGTTTGACTTGTTTGAGTTTGGAATCTGTGAGCAACTGGAATTTTCCGGTATGTTAGTCAACTGAGAATAGTTATCCTCAATGTTTTAGTAAAAACTCTATTTGTGCAGGTGACCACATCAGCATTGAATTCCTTGCTAACAGGACGTATTGGAAACATTCTGCGGTATCTTGACTTCTCTCATCCTCACATTGCAGAAAATGGAAAAGCAGATTTCGATGCAGCTTTAAGAAGGATTCGAGAAAAGATGAGCTTGAACAGGATGATGCAAATTTCGAGCATAAATCAACATGGCGAATGTGCAAATTGTTTTTATTTGTAATGCTGCTACCCCGGAAGTACTTGTAACTGTTTGTTTATTGTGTAAATAAATAAAACGGCAGATTTACTTTTAACTCTACAGTTTTAGCCCAGTCAATTTGGGCTTATAGGATCACCTCCGTCGTCTGTCCTTCCGGTTTACGAAATTCGATTTCACGGTGAAATATCTCATACACTATTCATTCCAATTAATTAATATTTGGCACACAATTAGAAAAATCAATTCTAATCATGTACGCAAAATTGTGTGACTCTCACAGTTGCTAGAATAGAATACGATTTATTCAAATTAGCTAACCACATTAAATGCTGGATACAGTTAATGGAGGACTAATTAACCTGTACGTGTAATTAGAACCTTAAATAATCACAAATTGACTGAACTTACAGAGGTTAAGGTTTTGCCCAGGTGGGGCCTAAAGTTACGAACAGTCGCGTCACTAACGACAATAGAGGACAAAGTAAACAAAATTCCACTCTAATTTTTTGCCCCGGTAACTGGTGCATATACGAGGATACGTGATGTCACGCTATCCGTCTGTCTGTCTGAAGGATCCCAATTTATCTCAAGACCCACCACACCGATTTTTACCAAATTTTGTAGGAATGTTGCAAAAGCGAGTCGGACCGCCCGGTTACAAATTGGTGTGAATCAGAGTATTAGGTTACCCGAAGGGGTCATCCAAATGAGCCAAAACAGCAAAAGCTAACGACAGCAGAGGCCAAACTAAGCAAGCCTGTTCTCCAATTTTTTCGCCGTCGCAAGAAATAGTAATTTTAAGCAACTTTTGTATTGGTATAGAAGTTCGAAATCGTTGCAGCAGACTGCTTAAATGGGGCTTAAAGGTAAATCCGCGTCGCCAACGACAGCTATGAGGTCTTCAGTTACCTGGGCTTAAAGAAGCTGCTTGGTGTAGGCTATTTACAGTCGCAAGAAATATTAAATTAAAAAAATTTAATAATGATTGTTGTGTGTATGAAATCTATGTGATTGTGTGAATATGCATGAAGTTTGTGTGTATGAATGTAAATAAATGTGTATGGTTGTGAATGAATGTGGTGGTAACTGTTTGTTGGTTTCAGTTACCTGGTCTTAAAGGTGTAGGTTTTTGCCCAGGTAACTGGTGCATATACGAGCATACGTGATGGGACGCTCGCAACTAAATTTGGAAAGGACTTAACAAAACCGCTTCTGCCCGAAATTTGGTGTCGATCGGTATGTTGGGTGATCCGTAGGTGTCACCGAAACGTGTCAAAACAGCAAACGCTAACGGCAGCAAAGGCCAAACTAAGCATTGCGCCTGTCTTATTTTTTCACCCTCGTAAGAAATAGTAATTTAAAGCAACTTTGCTATTCTCATAAAACTTTCGTTTCGTTTTCTTTCGAAATCGTTGCAGCAAAGTGCTTAAATGGGGCTGAAATATTAAAAATTCAGTTATTCGGGTTTCAGCTTGTGGAGGATCAGGTCGTTTTTGGATACGCTCCGATTAAGTGTAAAAAACTTTAAAGGTTGATAAACTTGGTTTTGAGAAACCATGGATCTGTGCGAATTAAGCGTTGACGTAAGGGACTAATAGATGTAAGCTTTTAGGTATCGTGAATTTTATTAACATGCAATTCAAAATTTCAGGCACTGTGCAGATTGTTCAGATTCTTATCTGTAGAAGAGGTTCTGCTATTAAGAAGTTTGTTTCCGAAAGTAAATCCAGCTGTCCAGTTGTACATGTCGACTTTGAATGCACGCTTGCGTTTGACATACTACAAAATAGGTAAATACGGAAGTCAAAAGCTGCAAGAAATATTGAGGGACCCAAACTACTATCCATATCCTGCGATTGATATGCAACTGGAGCATGACGAGCTTTTTGAAATCCAAATGATCGAATACGGAAGAAGATTTGGAACGAACATAGAAAGATTTAAAGTTGAAAGGTTGGATGTTGACACACTACTTGGAGCAAAAGAATTTTTCGGCTATCTTCCAAATTTGAAATCATTGTGGATCGAATGCTTGGTCATTGGAGAAAACGCTTTCTTCGAGAAGGAAGGAAAATGCGATGATTCCTCCACATTGCCTAAGGATGTTTTTGAACAACTTGAGGAACTCAGATTCAACTTTTCAAATGACTCGTTCTCCATTCGATATTTGCTGCTTAATTGTCCCCACTTGAAAAGAATACACTATGGACAAATCGACAGATATGGTGCTCGGTTAGCGCTGCATGATTTAATGAACTATCTGCTGTCAAGACAAAAAGCTGGCATCCACACTAAATTAAATTTAGACATTGCAGAATTACAGCTTTCTATTGTGAGTCAACAATGGATAGAGTTTGTCCGTTTCCTACGTCGCTTTGATGTTGATATTGAAAACATGGCATCGTCATGGCTTGATCTAACGGATGAGCGCCAACTAAGTTATGAAGAAATGAACAATTTAATGAGAAGAGTGCAAGGAGTAACGGGAATTGGCACACAGATGTTTGCGTTAAATTTGCAAAACTTGAAAAATCTGAAAATTGATATCTATGACCGAGATGTTCAGCTTATCAGTTCAGACTTTCCGACTGTTTCTATTAAAGACAAATGGCCATGTCTGACTGTTCTTAACGCGGATATTGCCGTTTCTCAAAAACTGCTTCTGTGTCAGCTTAGCCGTCGTCGCCTTGACAATTTCCTGATGTACTTTTTTGAGAAACCTACAAATATCAAGGAATTGAAAATCAAGATATCCACGAGCACCACTTTACCCTACATGTCGCCAACCTTATGGGTCTCCTTCTATCAGTGTCTTCAACGACTGGAGTTAAATATTTCGTTTTACAACCAAGCTGAAGTCACACAGTTATTCTACCAACTGGGAACTAAGACATATATTTGTAGCCTCGACTTGCGATTACGCACCAAATTAGATTGCAGTACCTTCATTGGAAGTGACACAAGCCAACCTGTTTTCCTTGCAATGAAGCGTAAGCCTTGATAATATACCTTGAATGTATAATACGTGAAGATAACACTTATTGTAACATGTTGTTTACAGGACTTCAGCACTTTAGTGTATATGTCGCAAAACAGGATCTTCGTGATAAAGACACATTGGGACTAGCTGAGAGAGAAGGAGTTGAACACCTTTTCGAAAATGTATTTTCGCAGTCCCGTCTTAAATGTTTAGATTTACGTTCTGATTCAAAATGGTGCTTTCCGGTAAAAATATGTTTGATTCGACACATTTCCGTTATTATCTACGAACATTTCAATTATTTCCGATGAATTTATTTAGGTGACCGAAAGGTGTGTTAATTCAATGATAAAGGGGGCAGTTGGACAACAATTACGACAGTTTGACTACTCCTACTCATATTTTGATGTTGACGACTATATTTTACCCTGGCATGAACGTGAACAAAACCGGTTTTTGGCAGCAGTACAAAAACTTTCTACCATTATAAAACTCAACAGAACAACCCGTCTTTCGAGTATTTTGGAAATAAACGAATGTGGACGCTGTTTCTGCCCATGAACATGTAAATATTGATTGTTATTGCAGGAACACTAGTGCATTTTTAATGCACATTAAGTTACTAGTTTTGTATCAAATTTAGTTTTATATGGATTATGTAAAACTTATTTCGGCCAAACGTTTTGACAGTTAGTAAGCCTATCCAAACCTAACTATTGTAAATGCTGCGTGACCACAAGGTGAACATTGTTAGCAGTGCTAACTTAGCACCAATGACACAGTTGCGCCAATGAAAATCCTTCGTGACCGTATGGGGAACGGTGGAATACCAAAGATACGGTAATGTTATTGGGAATGCTTTGTGTAAAAACAATGTACAGTGGTAGTACCATAGAAAGGTAATATGACTTTTTTCATCCTCACATGCAAATGCTAGCCATAAATGAACTTTGTGACATGAACATTGTTTTTATTTGTACTGCTGTTACCCCGGAAGTGCATGGATTTCTTTGTTTATTCTGTAAATAAATAAACCGATCGATTTGTCTCTGCCCACAAATGTAAGTTAATTTTAGTCCAGTTAATTTTGGTCATGCCTAAAGTCTAGACCCTAGTCATGTCTAAAGTCTAGACCACGGCCATGTCCTGGCTGCGGTCATGGCTAAAGTCCTGGCTGAATTCCTGGCCACCGGAATGGCTGAATTCCTGCGGCTAAATTCCTGGCCACGGCCATGGCTGATGTCCAGGCTACGGACTTGGCAGATATCAAGGTTGTAGGCATGGCTGAAGTCCTTACGGTTGCCACAGCTGAAATCCTGACCACGGCCATGGCTAAGGTCCTGGCTGTTAGACGTTTTACACCTAACACTGGCCACGGGTATAGCTGAAATGCTCGCCATGGACATAGCTGAAGTCGTGCCCGTTGCCACAGCTATGGACAAAGTGCTGGCCACTGCCATGGCTGATGTCCTAGCCGTGTTTAAATTGGAACTACGATAGTTTCGGCAAGCGTGCATATACTCATGGGTCAGAACATTGTGTGGCTTGAAAACAAAGTGTTACCCCTTCGGACAGCCGTAGCCATGACCAATGTGTTGGCTGAAAAATTGGCAATCAATGAGGCTGCGATGAACTTGTAAAGGAAGTTTAGCAACAATTGTGTGCTTAAGATAGTTATGTTGAATAATGATGGGGTTGTGTTACTGACGAGTTGACTGAATTCAGCCACGGCTTTAACCGCGGCCTTGGTCATAATCTTTGCCCTCATACAAATCATATATGGAATTCAGGGACAGAAACTTTCCGTAGTATTGTTCATGTTTGATAAGTGTAACCCAAATGTCAGCCACGGCACTGCCAGTGGCCATGGCAGAAGTCCTGGCTGTCGTCGTAGCTATGGTCCTAGCTGTGGCCATGGCAGAAGTCCTGGCCGTGGTCATAGCTGAAGGCCTGGATGTGGTCATAACTGAAGTCCTGGCCGTGGCTATGGCCGAAGTGCTGGCCGGGGCCGTGTCTGAAGTCTTGACCGTGTTTAGATGGGAACAACGATGGTTCCGGCAAGTGTGCAAATACTCATGCGTCAGAATATTTTGTAGCTTGACTGCAATATGTTAGCCCTCTGGCCAGCCGTAGCCATGTTCAATGCCTTGGCTGAATACTTGACATTCGACGAGGCTTCGCTGAACTTCTGTTGGATGTTAAGCAAGGATTGTGTGGTTAGGATAGTTATAGTAACAGACGAGTTTTAAAGAAAACAGTTTAATAAAGTTTAGATAACGACTCTCAATTTATTATAATTTTGGTGTCGCCGACAAAAAGAATTATGATCAAAAAAATTTTTGAGTACGAAAACATAAATCAACCTTGGGGCGGCGTTCGGTTTTTTGACGTTTTTGGCGTCAACCTTATAATTTTGATGTCGCCGACAAAAAGAATTATGATCAAAAAAATTTTT
>JAQGAB010000929.1:0-20501 GCA_034696565.1 Isotomurus graminis | reverse complement strand
ATCACAGACCTCATGATATGTGCCCCATGGACTCCTGAAGTTTTCAAATGCCTTGCTGATGGTAAAGATCACACTCCTTGTTGCAGACAACGTGGAATTCCATCTCTTTGTTCGGATCTCTGTAGCGGAAACATCACTAAGATAGACTATCACTACTTCAAGTGAGTGCATCACATACTTCTTTCTGCATCGTTTGATGCGTTTGCTAACAATAACTCAAATACAATGATCGCACGTCGACTTCCCTAGTAAATTCGCATACACACAAGGAGTCTATAAGCTGAATTGTGAAATCCCTCTTTCTATCCACCATCCATAATGTATTACAATTGTTTCAAAATTCTCAAGGTGATTCTTACATGACCTAAAGGAACTTTCGGTTCTTTCTACTTTTCATAGTGAACTATGGCCTCATGCTTTCTCTGCATCAATATTTCATCTCTTGTAGGATGAACATGAATGTTAAATCATTTCCTAATATATGCAGTGTATTTTGAGATATACGCTTTGACCTTCTTATATTATGTGCAATCATGAGTAGGCGGACTATATGGTGGTTATGCTAACCTCCAGCAAATTCCCCACGCACATGTTTTTTGTAAGGAGAAAATTGTTCACCATTATATCGGTTCTAGTTCACCGTGAGTTTTGTACGGTTTTGTATATAGAGAGAACGAGATCGATTCTCATTCTTCTTAACACTCAACACTTACCTTTTCCCAGAACTCACCATTCTTATATAACCTGTAAGAGACAAGCTAAGACTAAAGGAAACAAAGCAAATAGGTACACTACTGAGAAAACCCAAATGCTTGTACACTGTTCCTTTATCATTTCATCTGATGCATACAGTAATGAACAGAGGTTAAAGTTTCCAAGAGAAAGTGTTAAAAATTCACATCTCTTCCTTTTGCACAGAGGACGACAATCGACTATGTCTTTGCAGTCCCGAGGAAAGTACAATCTCATTTAAGTTTTATAATGTTTTATGCAAAGTGAAAGAAAGAATTTTACGATGGATCACTGAGCTCTGAGCTTACAAGAAACGAGAGAGAGACAGTAGGAGCAAGCAACTTGAAAAAGTTGCGTTATTTGATTAACGCGAAAAGCTGGCGAAAGGACAGTAAATTAAATACACCTCGATATACTGCAGAGACAGCGTGCCTCGAGTTTAAAAAGATTTTTTCTCTTTTTCATCAAACTTTCACTCAATCATTTAACGTCCTTTCTTATTTGCTCTCCCATCCGGTACAAGTAAATGTAACCTTCAACCCGCACGTGCTAATTTAACTTTCCGTCCTCCCTCTCTGCACTTTAAATTATGTTTAAAGGAATAATAAAATCCGCCTTAGGTACTTATTGTCCTGGAAAGTCACTTTCTCTAGACATTTTCACTTCTTCTGTAATCTACAATACTTTATCTCTCACTAAATGTAATTTTGTAGACTTTGCGCTTCATTGGTTTAATTCAAGTAATTTTGTTAACGAGATTTTTCCTTGAGACTCTTCAAGTCTGAAAGGGATAAGTATTCAGTGTGTAAATGTGTGTACATCTCGAAGGTTAAAAGACTCAGGTGCAGATGTAGAATGATTTCTCTAGTGAATCAGCCATAAAAAGTCAATACTGTGCCAAATATTGCCAGTACTGAGCACATACAGTGTGGACTGTGAATGTTGGTAGGTAATTAGATTCTACTCAAAATCCCCGAAGGATTCCAGTGACACACAAATCCTCGTTTTCTTTTTAATTCAGCCCCCTCACACTTGGAATCATTTTTCTGGGAAAGAGATTTATCTTCGATCAAGACGAAATCCCTTTCATTGCCAATCCATTGGAGAAATAATCCACCTCAGCCATTTGGGACTACGGACGAAAAATACAATTTTATGTAATTCCTTTTGTCTGTTGCTGCAGGTGCTTAAGGTATATGGACGAATACTCAAATTGTCTCATGGACGGGTATGGAGTACTTCCTTCAGCTCCAACGCAAGTTCGCGTGTCAAATGTCAATGAAGACTTTGCTTTTGTGCATTGGTCTCCACCTGCAACTCTCACCGAGACGGTCACGGGCTATCAAGTACACTACAGACCACTAGCTACTTTCGAAAATCTCTACAAACACGTCAGTAACGTCCACTCACCGTACATTCTCGAGAATCTTTATACCAACGCTGAGTACGAGGTAAGCAGATAATCCACCGTCACACGAGAATGTACTTGTTTCGTGGAGAGATTAAACAAACAAATGACTCTATGTAATGAATATATACACACAAGTCTCGCTTCGCTATCTGCGTTCACACCCTCTCCCACCTTTCTTCACCCAACAATTTTAGGCTTTTACACTCCATTTCCTTCATTACTATTGCACACTATAATAATAGTCTATACACTAGTCAGTTGACTACTGTACTAGGTCAGAAGTTCAGGGACTGTTTGCAAATCTGCTTTACCTAAACTCCAAACATCCATTGAAGACTGAAGATGATGATGGCTTCAGGTTGTTTGCAAACAAGCCTGTGAGCTGAGTACTTATTTAGTGCTTGCCATGCACGCAGAACATTTTTAGTTTAGAACCTTCTACTCTTAATCCTTTTTCTGGATTGTGCATAGTACGATTACACACGCTAATAGGATGCACAATGAACCTTTTCAGGCAAAGAGTACCCTCCTCGTACGTGCTGGTTCAATAGAGGAAATGAATTAGAAGTAAATTAGGATCGAGAGCGAAAGGCAAAGAGAAAGCTGTTGTTCGCTGTTATTCGTAGTGATATCAAAAGTCCACACGGAGTTTTAATCGATAATGATGCATAATAAAAGGAAGCTTGGGCACACAAAAGGTGTATTTATTCATGTGAGTATTCAGCTTTCTCTAATTGAAGTGAATGGGGAAAGTACCCTCCACCATCATCACCGCAATCATTCCTCCGTGCATAGTCAAAGAGGAGTAATTGAAATGAACTGAATGAATGGTACTTAGGGACTTTTTAAACAATATTGAGAAACCAAAGGAAATGATGAGAGTTGAAAAGATAAAAATGAGTTTTTTTAGTGTAGAATGGAGACGTTTTTGTGAGTTGGGAAACCACACACAAATGAGTGTTGTTTGTGTGGGTATATGTGTGTAAATGATGATAACGATAATGAAGGATGACTTTGTGGGATGGGCGATGAAGTACTTTCTCTCAAACTTTCTTTCATTTATTTTTTGGGGTTTTTGTGCAGGTTTACGTGGAGGCAGTGAATGAACATGGAGTGAGTGAGCCTTCCCAACGGGTTGTGTTCCGAACAGCCTCTCAGAACGAGAAAAATGTGGAGATTGAAGCGTCCCTTGATAATTACAATGAGACGGCTTGTTGTGTGGCTGTAAGTTTGTGTTTTTTGTATACTTGATTATATATGGTTACACAAAGGAGGACTTATAGACTGTGTATACTGAGGACTTGTCATATCCGGATTACATAGAGTAGTAAAAAGAGGCTTCACTTTCACTTGGAGTGTTCATAAAACGCAGGAAGAAGATGTGATTTTATGCGAATACTTAGAACTTTACTTACACTTGTGTCTCTTCCTTCGTGTCTTTCTCAGGCTGGGCTTAGTTCCACGTGCATGCCGTTATGTTCTTATGACGCTTCGATGAGTGACATCCGCTCCTTGGCCTTCTCTTGTGCGTCTGAATTCCACACAATCCTTAGATGTGCAGCTGGAGGCAGGGATCACACTTCCTGTTGCCTCAAGAGGGGTGTCTCTGACACTTGTATTGATGTCTGCTCTGCTCGTGTCCCAGATAGTTTACTCTCCATGGCTGAAAATTGCTTGCCATTCATAGGAAACATTATTCAGTGTTTTGATGAAGGTAATAATAAATATATGCTGTACAATATGCAAAGTGATTCCTTCAATTCATGTATGAAGTTGAATAACTGTTATGTTCTCAGGTACCGAACTCATTCCAGGACCTATTGAAGAATTCCACGCGTTCTTAGTCACCGATAACTCTGTTGGTGTTGCATGGGACGCTCCAACTGGATACAATATAACTCAGTACCAAGTCTTTTACCAATTGAAAGACACTGGAGTCTCGGCTGGAACTGTTAAGCCGATGGAATTGAAATCGGTAAGAATGGAGAAAGCGAGAAGAAAGAATGGGTTGGTGTGGATGAAAAACTGAATTAGTTTTTAAACGGCATTTCATTTCCCTTCAGGTTAACACAACTGACAGTCAAGTTGAAGTGACAGGTCTCCAAACAGGCTCAACTTACACGTTGTACGTAGTTGTTCAAAACGAGCACGGCACATCAATCCCATCTGCTATGGTTCAGATCAAAGTTGTTTCCGAGGGTAAGAACGGTATTGCAAGACTTTCTTCAGTGAATCGATACTTTTTCTTGTGATGTGGGAGATGCAATAAATCCTTCTGGCACACAAGGGTCTTTGTCATCACTGAAGTTTTTTTATTCTGTTTTATTGTAGCGTTCAACGGAAGCAAGATTTCAGGAATTGTATCAGCTCCCCATAGCCTTGTGGTGGCTGGTCATGGAGCCACTTGGGTGCAAATTGTATGGCAGCCTCCAACCATAGCTCATCCTACTGACAAGATTACTTACAAGTAAGGGAGAGAAAGAAACTTGGAGAGTAGTAATCAGAATTTAAACTGTGTTTAAATACTAGAGAGAGACTGTAGAGGAGAGAGATGGCTTTATTATAAGCTTAGAGAAAGAATTGATTTCATTTTTTATTTCTTTACAGGGTGTATCATAGAGGAGTGAAGGACACGGTGTATCAAATAAATGAAAGTTCGGTAAATTCTGTGACTCTGGAAGGACTGAAACCAAACTCCCAGTATATTTTGTACGTGTCTGGAACGACAGACAAAGGAGAAAGTCCTCCTAGTGAAACGCTCATCGCATGGACAGACCCAGCTCACTCTCCTTTTGTTGAGGTAAGCTGCTTGTACACTTCTATATTCTTTGGAAAACCAAGAAATGAGAGTTGCTTTTTTGAAAAAAGAAAGAAACCACTGGAACTAAAGATGATAATAGGTTTCCTCTCTCTCTCTTTTAGCCACCACGGATCCAACCTCAGAATTTATTGATTGAAGGCCAGTCAATGACGGTCGTGTGTGTCGCATTGGGTGACCCAACTCCCACGATTTCCCTGTATATCAACGGAAAACTGATGAAGCAACAAAGAAATCGTCATTTGACTCAAACCGTCGACAACATCACGAGAGACATGGATATAGTATCGTGTTATGCGGACAACGGGTATGGAACGCCCATGCAGGCTGCCCGAAGAATCCAAGTTTCTCGTAAGCATTTTGGAGTAAATCGAGACTCCCTTAGTGGACATCATTTCACCCAATTTCTCTTTCTTTACTCCTTAAGACCTTCCAAGTATCTTTGGCTCTGAAGTAACATACGCAGTGTTGGGAGACCCTGCTACAGTAGAATGCACCGTTGTAGCCTATCCGGAACCTAAAGTTGCATTCTGGAAAAGTTCAAGGGAAAGGATTCCCATTGTAAATGGAGGAAATTACCGAATTGAACATGATGACAGTGTACCGTTACCTCTTCTTGATGTGAGTTCCACCAAAGTGATTTTTTCTTGAAGATTTGTCCTCCCAGACTATGTTCAGTAATCTTCCTTACATTTATAAATATTTCATCTGACTTTCTCCTTCTTGTAGCAACCTCACAAGTACAAGTACGTGCTGAGAATCCTGAATGTGACCGAAGCCGATATTGGTAACTATTCGTGCCATGCTGAAAATCCGATTGGTGACACTGTGAAGAATCTGGCTCTAAAATCTCGTGACCTGAAGGTATACACCATAAACGCTAGTTTTATGGTCTTTATGGACGTCATTTGATTTCACCAGTCTGTTGCATAAGCAGTTTGCATGACATATTCGTCTTGGTATCAATTTCGCAGGACACGAGCATGAACATCACCGAGTGCTGTGCAAGAGAGAAAGTAAGTGCAGGATGTATGGACGCGTGTTCATTCTTCTTGGACATTGAATCCGTCATGGATAAGCCGCAGTGCCTCCCTGATTTTGATAAGTTGATGAAGTGCTCTGCAGGCAAGAAATAAATCAGATTAAATACGTCATGCGAAGAAAGATGAAAGCCTTCAAGGAGCAAGATGATCATTCTAATGCTACGTCTCATTTCTTTTCTCCAGATGGAAGGGATCACCGAGCTTGCTGCTCGAACTGGGGAGTTCCTCGTCGTTGCCTTGATTTGTGTAGAGGAGAGCCTGTTTCTCAGAATGCTGATTTGTGCATTTTACAAAGCTCCAAGCAAATTTTTAACTGCTTTAGGGAGAATAGAGGTAGATTTATTCGTTGCAAATTCTTTGCCAAACCTTAAGAAACGGAATTCTCTAAGAGTAATGTGTTTCTTTGAATTCCTATCAAAATTAGATAAGCTACCAGGACCACCTAAAAATGTGAAGGTGGAAATACTCTCTGATACCGAAGCTAAGGTTTCATGGGATGTTCCAACGATCAACCCGCATACTGCGTCAGTTTACAGGTACCCCCCATTTTCCTCTTACACATCTTGGCTGTCCTTTAAGATTTCAATATCTGTATAAAAGGATTATACAAAAATAAATAATAAAATAACAAATCCTGTGCAGGGTATTTTGGAGACCAATCGGTCAGAAACTGTCAGAACGCCAGGACACACAGTTGACGTTCGTCAAACTGTCAAATCTGAAACCAGGGGTCCATTACGAAACTGTGGTAAAGGCTGGTAATTCCCATGGCACGTCAGTTCTCACGGAACCCGTACCTTTTATAACGGAGGACAATCTAATTTCATCTGCTAGCACGGGTACGTACCTTTTTATTCACAGATGCACCTATTGTCCTCAAGATAACCTTCTTCCTTCTCCCTCCACAGTGATTCACCTTCCATTTTATACATCACTGTACTTTATTTTTGTAATGTAGACTTTTGTTTTAATTTTTGCACTTTCTTGGTATGAATGATTCTGTATAGCTGGCGGATCAAATGCAGGGGTTGGGGTTGCCATTGCTCTGGTGGTGTTCTTCCTCATCGGAGGAGCTGTCGGAGGAGTTTGGCTGATTCGAAATCGCCAGTTTGGAACGAAACCTCCTCCAGGAGCTATAGCATTTGAGAATCCATCATATATCCGAGAAACAAATCCAGATATTCATGTAAGCTCCCCATTCAGAGAATCTAAAGGTGTGAATCAGGTTACATGATATTTCCCTTGAATACAGATGAACGGAGATGGACCCACCACCGGGAACGGGAGCGTTCCAAGCGTTAGTAACGGCGTGACAGGAAATGGATGGCACACCGAGACGCTCCATCCACCCAGACCTGAGACTGAAGTCCCTCCAACGCTTTACGAAGAACTCCGTCTTGGCTCCGAAGGAGTTGGATTCCGTAGACTGAAGCCTTAAACTTATGAAACGTCTCTATAATGTATCTAACTCCTAGTTCTTGTACAACAACCTCATTCAGAAACTAAATCCCTAGGAATTCCCTCACATGAGTTGCTGTCACACAAAGATTCTCTGCCCGAAAGGAAGCACGAGATATAATCCATTGACAAAACTATAACAGTAATACAACCTATCAAATTCCACTTTGAAGATGAAACGGAAAAGTGAAAGCTATCGTAAAAACTAACTGAGAAAACAGAGAGGCCCACGCTCCCAGCTGATACGTGCTTATTACATCATCATCATCCTTTCTGTATTATAAAATATATATCACCAATATAGACAATCTCAATCAGCATCTCTGTTTCTTCAGAAGAGTAGAACAGTCCCTAAAAATTGTGATATTGACTAAGATTCTAGTTTAACTAACTTTACACTTCTAGGCTACTTTAGAGTTTTACAGAATTCACGTAACTTTTACAGGGAACTGGAATATTACAAGCGAGCAATGAAAGAAGTATTTTGTGCAAACACGAGATATGCAATGCAAATTGATTTTGAGTTTGTAGTTTGTACCGTACTAAAGAATAAGAAGACCATGCGTGTTGTTACTTAAATACACGCATGCAATCATCGACAACAGTTTTATTATAGCTAATAGGAAATTTGACTCACGAGAATGTTACACGCCCATTGGAAGACTCAATTTCGACATGGTTGTCGTTACAAATGAATTTTCCGCATTACCAATAGAACTATATGGAACTGTATTACAACTACACTTGGTTGCTGAGAAAAATACGTGCTGCTTTCACTTGGCACTGGATGCTTCGTGTGAAAGTTCACCTTCCGAGTTTATTACTAAAGTTATGTATATATGTGCGTGATAGTTGAAATTTTGAAATGATGACAAAGGTTCCAGTTTTGTTACTTAATTTAGTCAGAATACATTGTGTCATTGTAGAAGTAGGAAAAAATACAATTTACAGTTTATGAATGCGGGGATGATGACTTGCGATGATTTACTGATTAAATGTACCTTATTTACTATAAATACTTTCCGTCTTGTCGACTACAAGTTTAGAATAATAATTAGATTGTACTTTTATTTAGAGTCTTCGTTGACCTGTTTTTCGTATCTTTACTACAGACACACGAACACACATGCCGAGAGATAACAGAGCACTCAGAGAAAGCGTTTAATGCTTTTCATATCAAATATCATTGGTATTCATTCCGAAACACAGAACCTCAAAAAATTAATGTTACAACATTTCAGTATGATTCATTGATCCTCACAAAGTGTTTAGTATGTGTTTTGTCACCAAGTTTTATGAGCAACTGTATGTTTACATTTACTTAAAATAAAATCAAGTATACTTGCGAAATCATCTTCGTAATTTTTACCTTTTAGAGTGTATACACTCTAAATACTTAAGTGTCTGCAGAATTAATTGTATTACACATTCAGGGGTACAACAACAATATAATTAGGGTTAAGTATATTAAAGGTCAACCTACTCCACACTACTGTGAATTTATTGAAAACTAAGCTTTTCTGTAAGTATAATGGTATTAATTAAGCAGGGATTACAGGAATAAGTACATTTATGTCATGAGTTTTACATTTTAAGAAACTACAAAATCACACGTTTAAAGGTTATGTTAAAAAGTGTACTAAGTCCGAACTGAATTCTAATGTCAAATTATTGTGTTAATAATACGCACGGGGTTCTCCAGGAATCTCAGATTGTTAAAGTTTAGAACAAATAAAAGTCGTGTGACGAAATTGTCAAAACTTAAGTCCGTTCATTTGGAAATGCCGACATGTGTTTGTCGTGTACAGGAAGATTTATTTTATTTTATTTTTCGCAGTGTACGTTTGTCCATAATTGAAACTGAATCGTCAGTGTCATTGGGTGTCCCTAAGAAGTCTTGGACTTCATGGACTATAAAATTAATACAACTTGCAGAGATACTCGAGATTATAAGAATCAAAGGGATTATTTCTTGTTTTTTTAAACTGCTGCATCGTCAATATGTACATAAGATGACGAATCCCCTTAATTTTGTTATTGGAAGTGGTTGAATGAATGAATTAAAGTTAGTCCGTAGATTTTAGAGAACGTGACTGTCATTCCATTAAAGGTTATGGTTATTTTACTCTTCACTTTAATCAGAACCTCATATTATAGCTTACCTCACATCATCGCTTTATACCTCTTTACTTGTCCGTTCACATTTTATCTCGCAAATCATGCAGGCAACCATTTTAATGTTCATCTCATCTCTGTGTACACAGCATTTAAAAGTAAGCGTGAATTATTCGAGTTTCATGTCATACAACAACAACATTTTTTGAAATGTTAAATGTTCTTCACAGTTGGACATTTCTCCTGAATCTAACAGTGACCACACCGCATCGGTGTAAAATATGAAAGACTACTGAAGACTATATGAGCGCATCATTATCATCAACATTTCATGAGGGAATCATTATCATATCATAAACCACACAGACAGTTTAAGAGTTGAGAAGCTTTTTATTCTTTGTCTTTCGGGAGAAATAAGTATACTTCTCCCTTTTGTACGGTACAATAAATGCTCGCTGCATTTTAATAAAAAGTCACTTCCGTCTTGAGACTCGTTTTACACACTTGAGACGGTCGGTGTGTTTGCGAATTTTTAACATGTAGTATTTTCGTGTACATGTGGTATATGTGCAATTTAGTTTTTTCTTCAAAAACTCTCAAAGAATTTTTTAGCAAAAGAATGTCTCATTTTGACTGAGCTTTGGCAATACACTCGCTAAATAAGAGAGAAATGGAAGATACACAACGAAAGCCTGTAATTTAAAAACAACATTGGGGTTTTGATGAAAATTGCTTAAGAAGGTTTGCTTGTAATCATCATCGTTAAAATTCATAATAGCAGATCATCTTCTTTGGCCCGTGATAAAACCTAAGCTTTAGTATTTGCACAATTTTTTGCATAGCAAAAATAAGGAATTTCTCTCGAATGAAATGTGAATTCCTGTAAATGATTTTTTTTCTATTCATTCATGCTATAAGTTGTATGTGTGCACTATTGTTTACTGTGTTTGTATTCTCTCACTGTATTTCAGATTTTAATGAGTACTGCAGTATAAAAAATAATGAAAATGATGTGCAGAGCACCTCACAAAGACGCAAATAAATTCCTGTGTCTTACAACTTGATGGTTGTCATTCATTTCTCTCAGCACGAGACGTTGGACGTGTCAATTCTTTAATTATCACTTGAGATGCAAAAAGGTAAGCCGGTTCAGCCGCACACAGGCAGAAAAAATGAATAAGTATGAAATGGGCGGAATGAGTAATTGCAGGAGACGTGTATGAATCCTGTAATATAAAAGTGATGGAATCGTTCTTCAAAGGTCTAATCATAAAAATGTGTGGAGATCGATAAGCTAGTTGTTAGTGAACGAACGCATGAAGGAATGTATCACCTCTGCTCGTGCAACTTGACCACTTGGAAGATTGTGAATGGACGCAGATGTACCAAACGAATAAAAAAGAGAAAACTTTTTCCATTGCTATTTTCTTGAGGTTGATTGCATTTTTATTTTAAGAAAAGAAAGAACGTACCAAAGTGCGTGCAGATGAATGAAAAATGTACTTTGAGTAAATTGCTCGTGGTGATTAATTTGGTACTTTGAACGTAATAAAACGCAATGTCCAACATCATTCTGGGCATTATTAGTAGCTACAGTAGTTTGGCTTTTGAAAAGGAAGTAATCAATGACTTCAAACTGTATGGATAATTAAGTGGGAATGAGTAATTCATGTCCAACGGCAAACGGTGTAGCATATTTTGTCTTTGAGTCTGGTTTTGGGCGTTTATTAGTTAGTTGGATTAAGGTATATATTCATTTTCTGACTTTAATGTTATTTCTTTCGTAATGATGCCAGTTTGACATAAGCCATTTCCAATTGCACCTGCTAATTATAGAAGGGCAGTCAGCAGTACACATGCACCAATGGTGTTTCACAGATTCCTTATAGCCGACTATTCAATACCAGCTGATTGTGATCAGTGACCACGTAATCACAAATAGTTATTTCTAACGATCCGGAAATGATGACCGGATTCAAGATATCTGCCGTATGTAAGTTCAAATGCAATTAAATAATTATACAGTTTCATGGGCCACGAAGTGCTAAATCGGAGTGTCTTTTATATCCTTAATTTATTTTAACTTATAAATATAAAGCAATAATAAATGCATTTCAAGGCACGAACCGCATAAAAGGCAGACGGCGGCCCTACCTTAACAGGAAGTACAACGAGGAAGGTATCTTCAGTTATCCAGCAAGTTGCATCGATTGCATTAAGGAGACCAACCCATCAACCCCTTTTACACTTCTTACCTCTCCATACAACATTTAACATTCTACTATCACTTTTGTAGATATAAAATCCGACCTCACATTCATTCTTAATTTCGAACTCTTATCATAGCTAGGATATGATATGCAGTGAAGCCTGGACTTTTAAAGTTTTTAAACCCCACTCGTCTACTCGCAGAGAGTAGAATGTCGCGTTGAACGTTAGATACCAGAGTATCAGGAGGGTCCATCATTTCCCCATAATTCTTACCCAGACACACTGTTTTACTTTGAGTGTCTCACATTCATTTTTTATCCGAAAGAGAGAAGGCTGTTTCTGTTTCCTTTGCGGAACATGATGAGCTCAAGGTGTGCTGTATATCTATTATGTCATTCCCTAAGGCTTCTCCCGTTCCCAACATCCTAACCAACTTCGTAGGGAAACCACCTTCAGTTGGCACTTATACCATCCATCCATCCCATTGTTGCACTTACCTGTGTGAGTAACTCGATTCTCACTTACAGTACAATTGAATATCAACCCTCTACCACCTCCAAGCATCTCTCTATCAACTCTTTTCTTCATCCTTACGCTTAAGAAGTTTTTTAACTTGAGACATTCTGATCAGTTGGACTTGGACCGCTGAGCGCTTCACAGGCTATATATTATAGAAAAGTGTTTTGAATTCATAGGTTGATATTACACGAGGGTTACATATTACATGTGTTAAGACTTAATTTCTTAAAAGATTTGCTTGTACCATCAATCTTTATTAATGGAAGTATGTTTCTACTTCAGAAACTAATGCAACCCGGTCCCGGGTAGAATCTACTATATCTAAACTTTAAGAACAGTTTTCAGAAATCTCATCTAGATTTATTGATATTAAAAGCATATTCTTCATCAAGAAGCCAACAGCCTTAAATCCGCCTACATAATACCCATTCAGCATTGTTCCGCACTTCCACGTGAGTCTGCCATTCATTCGGATTTTACTTGTTACGGAATTAAAAGCAACTCTTTCTAATAAGCAAAAATCTCACGAGTAAAACATCCTGGGCAAAGACCAGAACAATACGTAATAATTATATAATTTACGCATAATCAAACACTAACAACTATTCTTATTGCTGGGAAGAAGGCGTCTTTCAAATAGAAACTCTATAATACACCAATCCAATATCTACACACACAATAAATACTTAAATACGCAAGAATCATCGGTTGCACAACATTTTACAGTACTTCCTACGTGCCACGGAACCTCCGTACGGATGGAAGCACTTTTAGTTTAAAAACTTCTTTTACCCGAGCTACATACACACACCTGAGTTTAATTTTTACTCGAGAGTGTTGAGAAAAAAAGTGAACCCGTTACACTTTTTAATGGAGAGTGAACACACGAGTGCAACATATACATCATAATATACCATGAGAACTCCCTCATCTCACAGATATTTTGTTTTGCTGAGCTAAATGTGATGATAACTGTCAACTGTCATATCCTTTTACTTGACTCAACAAGTGAATTATATGTGGGTTTGTGCAACTGAAAAACATATTGCATATGAGAGACATTTATGAATCCACAAGCAAAAATCCTACAGACTTAAAAGAGACCTAGACCTTGTCATTGTTGTGTAGGGGTACCTTTCTTATGTAACTTTGTGGACTAAATTACTGATCGTGAAGATGATGAGGATTACATGATAATCATGAAATACTCTGTTGTATGTCTCCTCCCGTAGGCTCAGATGGAAGAGATTTCAGTGACTTACTGCAACAGTTTCAATCTCTTTAAAGAATCTTTCGCTTTTTGAATCAGAACATTGTGTATGTACCATTTTGCATTTCACTCTACTATAATTCGTCTTGTAGATGAAGTAAAGAAATCATTTACCAACAAGTAATTGTTGTGTTATTCTTGCATTTGTTGTAAAAGTCGTGAGATTCGTCAACGTACAAGTTGAAAGAACGAGGGTGCAAGTTGTGATGAACAATTTAATTTAATAATTTGACGGAAAGTACCGGTTCAGAGACAAGCCTGGATTCTTCTCTCAGACTTTGATATAAAACTATAAAACTACAAGACACAGTTTCCTTACGAAAGCAAGTTTTGCTAAGTTTCTCACGAAGACAAGGGATGCAGATTCAGTTTTACAGACTGCTATGAGTTTATGGAGTATTCTCTGTAGGTTCTAAAAGCTGTATGGAGCTGTCTGCTGTGACTAATAAGTCTTCAACCTCCTTCCACTAGTTGATAGACATTAACAAGTCAGGGAGATAATGATAATACCTAAGGAGTAAATTATTATTACGGTGTGAATTGGATTGACTTTTTCCCGAGTACATAGTGTGAGAGTTATCAAATACATAATAGTAACAAATTCGAGAGAGAAACAAGAATTTTAATATAAAGGTAGCTGGTAACTCCTCTGTACCAGGTGATGGTGGTAACTCATCAACCTTGATTCCTCTGGGAATAAAATTATTCGTATGTATCATCCTCGTAGCCCATAACTTGATGGGCAATAATAACACTCACGTCTTAAATTGACTGACTGGGTTGCTACGTCTTAATGAGTAGGAGAACAGTTAGTTGTTCGTTACTTTATCAGTGCAGAAAAGTTTGGTCAAGAAGAGTACAACTATTACACACTCAAGAATTTACACAGACTTTTGAAGCATCTCTCGCAAATTAAAGATTCTTCATCTTCTTCAGATGAATTCGTGATGATGACTTTCCAAGATTGAATTAAACTAATAAGACATAAAGAACTGATCTCTCCTTTGGTTACACGGTTTAAGGAAAGTGTTGACGTGAAGATTCAAGTGGATTGATAACTCACAGTGTGAGATGGTCTGACCATAAATCATCTCTCAGATAAACGATACCATCTTTTTACACACTCTCAGTTACATTGCAAGTGTGTACGAACTAGTGAAGAAAGTTTAAGTGAATCAATCTATCGACAGTGCAAGCAGCAGGCATTGACCATGATATTGGAATTAAATGATCGACTACCATTAAACGTGTAGAAGTACTGTTATAAATTTAAATCACAAACAAATGCCAAGGAAAGAGGAAAATAAACAAGGAATAATTTTAAGTTCTAATGGAGAACCTCAAAGAATGAAAGAATAACACGCAGTGAAATGAGACCTACAAACGGACACGTGAGGGCCAATGGAACTCTTCCAAGTAAGTCGTTTTGAGATTTTGGAATTTTATTTCTTTCCTTCTGGTTTATTCACTATATGTATTATTGATCTATTGCCGTATGTGCAGTAACAGTTTTTTACTTAATGCGCAAAGACCAGTCGCATTTCATGTCACATAAAGCCATTAAAAAATTCAAAATCCCATCAGAAGTATACGGTAATATACGAAAAACGATCAAATGGGTAGCCTTAGTCTATAAAGTAATATTCGAAAGAATGATTTGTGATTCACGAGAGCCCTAAATTGCACACACATGGGGTGGGTTAACTTTTTTTCGTTTTAATAACATTGGATTTAACTTCGTGACCTGAACCCAAGTTTTATTTCAACATTCAAACACAGGTTTATTTCATGAGGTAATAATTAAGTTTGATATTTCCCATTCATTCCTCGATGAAGTATTTGGGTGAAGGATCATCTGAATTTTATTGTGTGGTGTATTGTTTAATGAAATTCTCCTTTCATCATCCTCTCTCTCTCTCTTTTAAAATTGTGAGTGTAGCTCAAGCCATCTTCAATTTTAGAATAATAATGATAATCATTATAATGAGAGAATGTGTACAGAGGGATTTGAGATTTTTTAAATAGGTGATTCATTAATGTCTTCCCTATCACTTGTGCTGTCACTCGTCAGTGGAGTGCCAATCATAAAATAAAAATGTATATAAGACACGAGGACGATTTAGGAATTTCAGGACAGGAGTAGGTAGCCTGTTATCGAAGGTAGTAAAATCCAGCTAGGCCAATTGGCCAATAAATCAACAATAGGAAAAAGCATATTATCAAATTGTTCTACGAGTCTGTGATGATGAGGATGTTTTTGATGAATGATAAATGCAGCATTTACTCTGAAAGTTCTGCGTGATGAATCCCTGCTGATATTATTAAATGGACATAAAATCTGTGATATTATTTACTACTTGCTATATGCATGATGAGCTTTCAAACTGTCACGCAGACGTGGAAGATGATACAAAGATGATACTTAAAATATTCAAATACGCGATTGTTGCAGTGTGAATTGTGAATGCATTTCTATTGACGTGCAATTGAAGTATACCTCGTGACATTCTTAATATCTCACGCATATAGTAGGCGAAAAAGTGTTTTAGGTTTGCTGATCATCCTCTAGCCAACATCCTGGGTTTTAATTCATCAGACGTTTGTTTGGTTAGAATACCTCTGATTGAGATTTTCTGCTCATTTACTTGGTTTATATTAACCCCTTCAATATATCTTTTGCATAGTGAACTGATTCACACGCCATTAAACAACGCTATGTGAGATACACAAGAGCCCAAATCTTTAATGACATGGGAGCAAACAGGCCACAGTAGAGTGGATGATGTATCCATACATCAGGTCTATTATAATCATGATAAGCGATTTGTACTTTAAGCTCACATATTACACACATCATTACTGGGATAGATAAGAGTAGAGATTAATGCATCGATGGACGCTTAAAAGGTCATAAAGAACAGAAAGGTGGGACTAAGTAATTGTCATGTAAGTTGTAGTTCATTCTGGGGAGTCATGCAATTCATTTTACTTTCTTTCGATCCCACGATGAACTATCAGTCCATTCTACGTTAAAGGATGATTTGATCGGTACATGCACTCACTAATTTTCTGTACACACACACAGTATTATTATTAAGAGAAGACTCTTGAAAGCTAAACGCTTAGCTCAATCGTGTGTTTGTATGGAAATGACTATGGGAATCATGAGCGAAATTAATCCTTCTTTTGGTGTGGAGGCGTTCTCTTTATTTATGGAAAGGATAATCTCTCCACTGACCCATATTTATCGTCATAATTTAAATCTTTTAGATAACCCATTGTGGGCTCAGTGGAGTACAAGGGCCTCTTTCATTAAGACTTGTATGAGGTCCTCATCATGTCCGACGTAGGTAGTTTACAAAAGTTACATGCACTTTTACTTTAAAGTTGAATGAAATCCTGAATTGTTATTGCTGTGTGTGTATCATTGTGCCAGTGTCGTTGGTTTGTCTGAGGATTATAAGTTGTGGGAGAGGAAGTTCCCAAAGAATGAATCATGGGGAGTTTCTATGAGAAGATGAAATGTTGTATGTTTCTTTGCATGAATTTCTCTTGTCTTTTTATGGGCATCTTTCTAGCATTTCCTTGACTGGGAATAAATTTTGATGACCGCGTGTACCATTCAGTCATTCGATTGGATTTGATTCCTAATTTAGGCATAATAAAGCTAATCAATTATTGCTGTAAATGTTAAAGGATCGTAAAATTGTTATAAGTTGAAAGAAACATGCTGATACTTAACAAATCAAGAATGTTTTCAAAAGCAAATAACGTTTCATAAGTGGTAGTTCTTTTGGTATTGTACAAGTGGTAATCTCTCGTCAATCGAATTTCGATTTATCACAGTAGTGACGAATATGAAAGTTCCTTAGGTCAATAACTGTCATGTTTTTGTAACTTAAATCAGTCATTATCAAAAGATGTTCTAGTAGTTAGTATTAGTACCTATTCATACTGAATTGATTTGATCCAGTAAAGGCTTGTATTAAAAACGAGTTGAACCTTACTAAATACTTTCAATGTTTCATTTAAGTTAATTTTTTAAGATATTTAATTTATTAATAATTAATCACTCGTAGATTATCCCGGAGTAGTTCACCTGCCATAAAGATCAAACCTTTTTCATAAAAACCAAATCTTTGGCACATCTTTAAAAGATGTTCATAAACTTGACTCACCTAGCCTATAATTCACACTGTTAAATAGATATATTCTTTCTTCTACGTGTTGTCAGTGGCTGTGTTATCCACAGCCAGACACAAACCTCCACACTAGGGACTAAACTAAAAACTTGAGAGTCTAGTTTAAATTATGTTTCAAAGTTCTGTCACAACAATTCACTTACCTTCTTACTAAACCAGCATTCTTAAAGTCTTAAAGCACTTTACAACAGCCTCCCAATACATCCAACCCACTACCACCCGTCCGTCAGTCACTTATTCTTTATTCATAGATTTTTTGCTGGTCACCGGTCCATCTAATTCCCGAAGCAAAACCACCACCATCAATTGTATCTTGTGTTTAATACTTTAAAAGTAATTGTTCTTTCGTTCACAGCAATCTAATAAATTCCATCCCCTGCTGGAGGGGTTAATCAACACCTTTATCTCCCGTCCCAATCAATTTACATTTCACAGAAAGAATGTTCACCAGAACACATCACTTATCAGAAATATACCTTCTTTCATCATTACAACTTGGCACACACACCATATTGCCATCGTAGTGTGCTCTCATTAAAGTCATGACCACACGAACAGTCTTCATTGTTAAGTCATTCTTATCATCCACTCAGATATCCACATAGAGTGCAAAAGTACAATAGACTTTATAACCGTCTCATCTTTACCTCAGCGTTTATTATTACACGCTTTGTAGTATATTTGGCCTCGTACTTATTGGCATCTTGTAACTTAAAAGAAAATGAAATTGGGATCACAATTCACAACTCGCATTCCTCAAGCGCAAAAAATAGCACAGCAGACATTGGCAGACGTATCAAAATGTTAAAGAGTGCGAGAGGAGATAGATTCAATCGAATGTTATTTCTGAACGATAAATAATTTGATTCTTGGTAAATGCACCTCACTCATCAGACTCTCCTGAGAGAAATCAAACTTTTGGACTCTTGGCTGGACGTTTCTTTTCATTTGCGATAAAAATCTTTCTACACAACTTAACCCTTGTTGTACAAGTTGGTGATTGTAATTGAACATGAAACCCACCCTCCTGTCCTGCCATTGTTTAGTGAGCATCATGCCGACCTCATCAATCAGTACAGGAGACCAGAAAACATTTTTTCGGTAGGGATCAAGACTCTCTTTATGAGGTTGCTATTTTCTAAACGATGATTGCTAAACTTGCTGTCAATTTGTTGTGAAGTATAGGAAAGTCTTTATATCTAGCCTTAGTGTTAACTTACATCATCATCACAATGCAAATCGTGGTATTGATCTAGGTGTGAAGTTAAGTCACAAATGGTACATACAGAGATGACTGTTCTGTGCTCTGTGCACTACTTGTTTGATTGTTTATGAGAAGGTGTGCGTAGGATTAAATGAGTGGATGTTCTATTGAGTGCCCCATAACTTATGGACCACTAAAAGGAAGGTTCATTGTTTTGAAAGATGAACGGGAATTATATTTTCCTTTGATTGTTTTTACAACCAAGGGAGCATTATAGAGAGTGACGGTAGCGAAGGTTGATTACACGGGTAATTTGTTGTGGCATGTTATGCATCAGAGATATTAGTACACGTGAAATAATTAGGATACACACACAGGCTTCTTGTTAATTAGTAATTGTTCTAATACGTCTAATCACATCCTTTCTTCTAACCACCGAGTAGTATCCGCTCAATCAATTTTTCCTTTGAGGAACAACGGTTTGATTCTTTGGTGACTTGTGATGGATGTGTATAATTGATTTTGTGTTTATAAACCGTTTGGTACGATGTACGATGTTCAGGGCAGCTACTTGCATTTGGATTCATGAAATAATTCTTACTGAACAACCAGCTCTGTAGGAAGGTGTGAATTTATTAATCAATCATCCCGCAGAGATTAATTAGTATAGAATTTTTGTATAATGGTTATCTTTATTAAAGTAGACAGTAGGGAATCAATCACCTATCTTGTTAGAGAAACCCAATAAGGTTACGAACTCAGTTTAACTTGATCTCTCCTCGGGCTTTAAATAAGATTTGTGTGAATATGTTTCTGTGTATGTGTGCGTCTGTAAGATAATTTCAAAGGCAAATATCATTCATGTTTCAGTAATTACAATTCATCACATGTCTCATAATAACCTGAGAGAGGTGAATAAAATGGCCAATGTGTGTTACGAATTGCTTCATCCTCCTCGTGTGTCTTGTGGGTATGCTGCACCTTTTTTAAAAGTTATATTATTACTCTTAGCAAACGAAGATTATCATAAAGTAATAAACCGTCGATTTTATGTTCGCCTGCTCATCCAGTTTGACTTTTAATGTATCTCATGAATGAATTTAACTGTGGTTTTGACATTCAAGCGTCCACTTCATCATATAGCTGCAACTTAGACTACTACTTCTTAAACCATTGTTAGTGGTTTTATATGACTCCAACAACATTGCAATTTCCACCAGAAAGTGGCTGTTGGCTGTTTATGTCATAATTGAGTTCTTCCCTGTTTATTGTTGAGTATGAGCAGATGAACCAGAGTTCTGGCACATTTTCCCATGCAATTGTTTTATTCCAATGGATGATTCAATTTATTTCGGTTCAATGGATGAGAACTTCTCCAATCCATCGGGAATACCTGTTTTTGGTCAAGCCAATTATGGATCAATAATAGCTTCATTCTGCCTTTAAGGCTGGGGGTAAGCGCCGGTACCGACCTCTACGTGCACCATGTGAACCGCCTCCCCACTACTCGTTGCATAA